>JAGGAX010016741.1:0-34501 GCA_017657335.1 Termitomyces titanicus | reverse complement strand
AGGGAACTTGAGATGAGATGAGATGACCTTTCTTGATGTGTACAGGCTATATATATTCTGTATTGGGATCTTTGTGATGATACCGTCTTGGTAAGAATACATCGTCAGCAGTCGTACCAGTACTGGATTCCTCGTCCTTTCCACATGCCGCTAGGTCATAAGTATGTATATTCCCTCGAGTAACAGGATACCAGCCAGGAAGACACCAGGTTACTGGATTCAAGTAAGCAATGCCCGAGAGACAAAAATTTCATTATTGAGTCAAACAGCACCATATCAGCTCCGTTCGACACAAGACAGTAATATTTTTACAGCCTGGCCTCTACTTGGACATGCCTCGGGTTTCCCTGGAAAGTCCAAGAAAGTCAGGCAATGAAGGAACGGTCATTTGAGGCAAAATTCAGGAACTTTTACATATACAAGTCGATGACAGGTGAGAGTGTAAGTAGTCTCTCTCTCGAAGAAGTCTTGGATTCGTAGAGATTCAGTCCAATTAGCAGCACCGAATTTTGTACTGAGTAGCAGATTTTGATGATGATGGAGTAAGTAGTATGTACTCTAAAGTAGCAGACTAGACCGTGACGGTGACGGTAATTTGAAGAGGACCACAGCCACCGGTTGAGATTGATCACCTCTGTCTGAATTTTCGTCTGAATCGTCATATATACCGATTTGCCAACCACTCCTGTACATTTGTTTGAATCTCGATGAGGATACAATGCTGTTGCCCGTGCACCAATCCACCAGCCCTAGAGCTAGCCCGTGACACTTGAGCTGGAAAACCAATATGTAGTACATAGCTTCCACTCTCAAGTTTACAATTCCTCGTTGTCGTTCGGTTTCGAACTAGTCCGTTTTACCCGTTTTACGCGTTCCGAGGTGTTTCAATCGTGCTCTTTGTAGAGCCGACCTAAACACCTGACCAAAATACTAATATTACTTATGTCCATTGTAACGGTAACGTGATGTAAGTACATACTCACATGAACACGAAACCAATCGTCGATCTCAGTTTGTTATAGTGCCGTCACTGTATTCTCTAGGTTTACATGCACAAGAAAAGTTCACTTTCGACGCTTCTCTCAAATATACAACGCAAAGCGACACCATTTACACCCGAATTTAGCTCGAGTTCATGCAAAAAACGAACAGGGTTTATCACAACCCTCGACCCGAAACACCTGCAAAGGAGCGACTTCCTTGATCTATTAAATTGCGTATGCAAGAGGATCGCTTTTTACCTCAAGAATGGCGACACGGTCAAAGGAGACATTTTTTATCGTACGTTTTACCGTTTTCCGGAGAAGACCCAAGGTTTTTTTTTACTGCCATCATGACCCACGCCTTCCAATCACGGCTGGGGAAATCCGTTTTCGAGTCACAGAAGCATCTGATCCAGGGTCTTTCAAGGACGGCTTCGACCTCTTGAGGTCTGACGGGGTGTTGCCATGGTCCATGCCCGTTCTTAAATTGCAGACTCCTTTCAAGGAAATGGCCATTCAAAATGGCATCATCGAGCCCACCATGTCACTTTTGGCACATCCAATGAAAACCACTTGGTTGACTTTCTTGGAACAACCATTCGTGATCGACCTGGAAAGGACGCTACGGATAGGCATTCTCACTCCTCGGGAGGTTGTCAAGACACCTCTCTTGAACTTATTTCGTGGAATTCAACCACTATCTCATCGTCCACCCTTCAAGGGTAAGTATTGGATAAAGAAAGATTTCCTTGTCACCGTGTTCATATTACAGATTTCAGGAAAAATTCTAGTTTCCTTCGAACAGGGATCACAAGCTGAGCACATAAACGGCACTTCGATTGTCATGCGAGTGCTCAAAATTCTTGAACCAATTCAGCCAGGCGACGAGGGTTCGATAGTGAAGCATCCAATTCCGATACCAGGTACCTTAATGAAATTCACGGATCGCAACACAATTCGAGTTAGAGAATTTGAATCCCCAGACTTGAGGCTTCTTCCAAGCATCACAGGCTTACCCGCGTGCGCAGTATTTTTCTTCGTCTTTTTACAACTGAGTAAACTTCTTCTTGTCAGCCCTTCTCATCTCACAACCAGACGCCTCAATCCATTTATTAATCCTTCCTCAAAGACGATCAGTACATTAGACCCTTGCCGCCTACAACCTTCAGATTTCGTTGTCCTTTCTGGCCGGAAGCAGATTCAGGTGCGGCGAGTTGGTGAATCAACAACGCCATCCAGAGTCTTCTATGGATCCAGACAAACTAAGCCCTTTCCCCCCGACACCCAGGGCTTTTTTTATATGTATTTAAATCCTCGCCTCCCAGTTCTTAGCGGTCAAATTCGATTCCGGATAAAAACATCCAATGACCCAGCGCAATTCGAGAAGGGAGTCGATCTGAGCCGTTACGGCAGCCCGTGGAGCTTCAGTTCATCACAGCTCGCACACTCTCCTAATTTTGCGGCTCTAAGGGAGCAGTTGTACCTTGATGGCTATACTGAGTTCGTACAAGCTCTGCCCAGTCTTCCTTTACGCCCGCCAAGCACACTTCGACAAATAATGTATTACTTGGAACAGCCATTTGTTGTCAATGTTTCTCTCCTAGCGTTTTACTGGCTGGTCATTCTGAATGGTCAAAACAGATTTCTTAAACTTGGGATGATCTTTTGCGACCCGAGAGACCCGAGAAACACAACGTTCAGGCCTTACACTGGTGTGCACAACTCGAGTTCACTAATCTGGTTACTCATCGCCTTGGGCCTTCCCCATAGGACGGATTGTTATTCGCTTCGAGCGGTCAACACTACCAGAACATGCAGAGGGCAATTTTGTAGTCATACGTGTTATGAAAATTCTCGATCCCATCAAGGTCGTTTATCCCACTTATGATATGTATACTCCTGTGCCGACCGTTGGCTCACTGCTCATGACGAATCAACGTATCATACGATCATACAATCTCGACAAACATCCTATCCTTTCTCTTCTCAAACATCTACCTAGTATCCCAGACCTTGAACTCGATCTGTTAGTATTGTTCCTTTTTTGAAATATCATACATACTCTGACTATCTACTCACCCCCTGTATAGTGAGTCGCTCCGTTAACGGTCACTGCCCATTGCCATCAACCATTGAAGAGTCATCGGAAGCCTCAAGTACATACAAGCCTTACGAGGGATTGCGAGGGATATAAATTTGAGGTCGGTATGGTTTAGAGTACTACCGTTGAGCAATGTATATCCAAAAAATAATCATGGTACGTCGGATGAGACCTCGAACTCGTTCCCCCGAATTGTCCAGATGACTGAGTTGTTCGAACGATACTCACAACCGCTTATACCTTCGACAGACATCCTACCTGCGGCGAACGTTTTGAATCGGTATAGTAGTGAAAATTAATTTCCTCGTGGAGTGGGTTGGGAATCGGAGACCCGGCGCTTCTTGAGATGGAATTAGAGAGGGATGAAAGGCATGTGATGGCGTTGGTGGAGCAGGGGAGGGATGGCTAGGAGACGTGAGGCAGCAGGATTGAGGGGAGGCAGTTGTTACGCTCGGAGGGGTTTACGCGTACAAGTCGTCAGGTATGTTTTTTGCTATTCCGCAATTATAGAAATAATCTATGAAGTATCAACACCTCAAACCAAGATATACAATCTCCTTTAAATGGCGGATACCTTCGAGGCTGAAACCACCAACAACGACCACAAGCCCGCTCCATGTCCATGTCCACGCCCACCACCCCTACTTCTTCCCAACCCATCCATATTCACGCTCTAACACGTGTTCTCGCGCGCCTGCAACGCGGAATCTGTCACATTGTGAGCGCATGATCATTCACCTCGTTACAGTCACGGGCGCAGTGGTCGCAAACCGGATCCCTATTGCCATTCCCACTCGCACGCGTACGAGTACAACGGAGAGGCCAACGACGGCACCAAAAACGATTGGAGGCGAGCTGGTGGACGATCTGCATACGGTCGCCTTGAACTTCCAAGATGTAGACTGGGGAAGGCCGTGTGTTGATAAGAATGGGTTGAATGTCGGTATACGCACGAGAAGGGTGAAAGATCGGAGGGGAGGGTGAATGTGGAGACGAAAAAGAACTACCAGATGGAAAAAGAGGGGAGTAGGAGGGCGTTTTCGGACTTGAACAATCGACGGCGGACTGGTGGTGAATATTCCAAGAGTAATTCTTGTCCAATCGTTGCTGACACCCGCGACAAGGTAAATTTAAATTTAAAAGGGTTATCTGCCTCGGGTTCAGCATCGTCTCTCATTGCATCAGAGGTTTGACTTCACGACAAAAGCTCTTCCTCTTCAAGAACAGGGACCAGTCACCATCGTTCCGCCATCGCTCTCCCTTAAGCTGTACGCCTGCCGAAGTTCACACTGTAAGCTTGAGGGAAGTTTTTGGTGCCCGAGCCCAGCACATGTACACGTACTTAAATAATACTTGAACAAGTTTGCATGGACACTTTTGTATACCGGATAAGCACGAGACCATTCTCGAGTGGCGGAGTAGATACTAAGACATGTCGGCCTGTACAAGCTGGTGGCTATGCTGTGACTACGTGCAGCTGCCGGCCTAGTTCCACGACCAGTATCTCCTTTTTCGTATATTTGAATCTTGGTAGTTCGCATGGACCACTTGAAGGTGCATCAAGAGTGGCCCCTTGGTCTTCTGCGATCACTGATTATACCAATCAGATAAGTAATACAAAGAGCTGGGTACGGATGCGGATCGATGAAAGAAGTCCTTTCAAAAGGACCTCAAATAGAACAAATCTAATTTATACCCTCTTAGTATTCTCTTCATCGTGAGTGGCTCAATCGCTCGACGTTGCCCATGAAGCGTGGATTTCTCAAAACCAATTCCAAAGCGGCACCTGCTGCTCGAGCTGAACCCAAACCTTCGAAGCCTACTCTCATCCCTGTTTCTCCACAAATCCCCCCCGAAATACCTCTTAGCGCATTCAAATTCGATGTCAGCCTGTTCGACCACTTCCGTGTCGTTAACTTTCCCCAATTCAAAATTCCGACACACTTTCTCTTGTATCCCGGCACCAAGGAAGCGATGCTCGAACAGTTTGAACCCTTTAACACTTTCCCTCCGATAACGACATATCCTTTCATTATGAACGAAGTTCCAGGCAGGGGCCTCGGTGCGTTCGTCAAAAAAGCGTACAATACAGGCGATCTTGTCTGGGACGAACAACCTATACTCGTAGCGCCTCAAATGTTGCCTGACACTCCAGCCATGCACCCGGAATACTATTTGAAGATGATGGTTGACGCTCTCAGTCCTCCATATGCCAAGTCTGGGTTCTACAAGCTTCACAATTGCAAATCCAACAAGCCGCAAGATGTTTGGGGCATTTGGTCTACAAATGCACTAGGTGTCGGAACCCTTCCAGGTCCATACAAGGGCGCTTATGGGGGAATATTCCTCGCGATGTCGCGTATCAATCATAGGTCATTTTTTCGATCACTACGATCATCTCCCCTGGGCTGATGAACAACGATATAGCTGTGTTCCGAACGTACTACACATTTGGAATCCCAAAACCTTTTCGTATTATCTGGCCGCCACACGCCCCATTTCGGCGGGAGAAGAGATCTTTATCTCATACCTCAATACTATTTTCGATCTTCGTTCTCAACGACAGAAAACATTGTCATCGAAATACGCCTTTACCTGCACCTGCGCCTTCTGCAACTTGCCCAAAGACCTCTCCGCGCGCAGCGACGTAAAGCGCAAGATCCTCTCTTCTGCTTATGACGCAGTCCCGAAACAGCAAAAGGAGCACGAAGACGAGTTAAAGAAATGGATAGCAGATCCTTCTCTTCCAGATAACCATCACGTCAAACCCGCTCGGTTCCTTATCCAGCTCATGGAAGAAGAGCAGGCTTTCGACCCCATTCTGTGGCTGACGCAGGCCGAGATCATCTGCAAGGCTCTTTGTGCGCTTAGTGACCGCGCAGGAGTAGTCGAAATCGCACAAAAGGCTTCGGTTTATGCAAAGACGATCTTTTTTGGCGATGACGCTGGCTGGAACAAGGTGGCTGCGGCTCCGGAGAGGACCGAATGGTGGGGTCTCAGAAAGAAGGGTGTTAATTGATCGCAAGAAGCATTCGAATTTAGGCTAACTCGTGTCTCCGTCGCTCACATATGTTACGGACTCATGATAACGGCTTGAAATAATACGAATAGTGCACAGTACAGGTGTAGATTGAGCTCTAGTATGTATAACCATCAGAAGATTCGGCCCGTACTCACAGGGGCAGGTCGCCAAGTTTTGTCTTCTGCGATCGTCGCCTGGTTCTCAGTGTCAACCAACGTCTTCTAATGCAAACCCTACTTAAGTATGTATTTAGATATTCGTTGAGCGCGTTGAATATGAATAAGTATGTAATGTATGTATGTATCCTATCAAAGCTACTCCTTTCATTTGGCTTAGTTCGCGGTCCCGTGACAGAGAATGGACAACGCGATAATCCCCCCGCACCGCATATTCGACGAGTGACTGATATCCCGACTCCAAACTGGCGTTAACTGTATATCGACGACGTCGATACTCGGTGAGTGAATTTGATTTTCCCATCTTGGGTGGGATGTCTCATCATCATATCACATCACTTTCAGTGTACTCGAGGACGAACTTGCAGCTCGCATATCCGACGACTTGTATATAGGTAGTGTCTGTTTCAGCCCAGACCTCAAGTACCTTGCTACTGGGACCAAGGATACACCTGAGATCAGGCTTCTCGAAAATTGATGGTGATATCGATGCTTTTCCTTTCTTCGAGTCCGAAGATCTGGGATATTCAGGGGAAGCATCTGTAGTAATGTGTCGGTGAGGACACAGGTCAAGGTTTAAGATGTGTAGGATGTCACACGATGCAACATGCATCACTGTATCTATCTAAACGAATGTTGTGAGGTTGGGCAGAAATTAGAGTCCATGGATGAGTGTCCATGGTTGATCATGAGCGTATCCGTAATCCCGAGATTGAAAGTGATCAGCAAGTCCATGAGCCCTATAGAAAGTAAATTTGATGTAGGCGCCGGACTCCATTGTGGCGGACAGATAACTTACGTCGTCGACTTGAGGTTCGCTAACGTTTTGGTACGCCGGCATTCCAAGGCATTCGGCGAGGGTGACGAGTTGGTAGCCGGCATCTTGGAGGGTTTCAATCGCATGAGGCACCACCACATGACTATTGGTGAAATATGAGTATAAGTAGTGTCGTCTACTCCCAGAGACATACGCAGTTTGTTCTGGCCGTAGTGATGCGTCAGTATCAAATGCATGTTTGGAGATCAAGTAGAACTGACTATAAACTTCGTGATTGAGAGCAAGGATAGTCTCAGGGTGCTCTCGCGCAAGCTTATCATACATGTCCATACTCTCTTGTGCGGTTTTCCCGATCGAATCACCCGAACTACGGGCGTAAACCACTGAATTCAAGGAGAACTTCAAGGAAAGCCGAGGACATACTCAAAGTCCCAATTGACCAGTGTCTGTCCTCGGATCTCTGCGACCTGGCGAACTTTGTCGTTGTATTCGCCATAAGCTGCGGTGGTTTATTATCCAAGAACTTATGATCGGGTGTTCGCAGAACGTACGTGGACGCACAAAGGCAGGATAGGCACCAGTAATCCTCACCAAAGCCTCTGTTGCACAATGATTGTAGGCATCATATTATTTTCAAATCATATAACGTACGTTCGACGCGTCCAAACTCTTCATGAACTATACAAACAGAGAGAGTTCAATTGAATGCAAAGAGACAAAGTTACGGTGACTGAGCGTACGCTCGTCCTGTGTCAGCTCCGGTAGATGAGCATGACTCCACGTGTGTGAAGCAACCTGGTGACCTTGATTGTACGCATACTTGACCCGCTTCCTCGCATCCTCATTATAGATGCAATCCCCTATGCAATTTCGTTTCCTAAGACTCCCTTCGAAGAAAAACTCAGCTACTCACAGTTATGGCCATCTATCAGTAGGAGTGAACTCCTGATCAGTCAAGCCAAAGTAAGAAACGTAACGCACTGAAGAAGAATGTGCCCTTAGCATCAGCATCCGTGAGGGCTTTACTGATATTGTATCTGCAGATTATCAGGCCATGCTAATGAATTTCTTCAACACGTAAACGAACTCACAGATATTTGTAAGGTCCATCGTCCTATCCAAATTTATAATCCAGAAAGTCAACACCAGGTCGTTATCGATGAGTTATCGACTCACAAAGGTAAGAGCAGCGGTGTTCGGAACGGTGCAGCGCGTAACGACTCGTGCAAGAGCGTGTTTGGTAGGGACTGCTTTGGCTGTGGCAAAGCTAGTCAGAAAAAACGTAACCAAAGATGACGCAAGCATGCTACGAGGGAGAGATGAAAGCGATGAGCAAAGAAGGGAAACAGGACGATGCAAGACACCCCTCAGACGCGCTTTATAACGTGGAGGAAAGAAAGTCTTCTCCATTCGCTTCAATGTGCTACTTATTCGCGTCCTGTTCATTAGCATTCTTCAGGCAAACATGCTTTGCTCAATTTGCGATATCAGATATGATTGACCTGCTTCATGTGGCGCCTTTGTTGGAGCCAAAGTGTTTTCTCCCAAATCAGCTTCCCTTGGTTTAGAAAGGGCTAGTTGCATTGGATAGGTTGGGAGAAGCCTTAAGCCTCGAGGAAAGTTCGAAGAACGCCAAGTGGCAGAGCTGTCCGTGCCTGTGCCGCCGGCAGCTATTACATATGTAGGCTACTAGTATCAGATGTATCCATAAATCGCAACTGTTTAGGGATTCCTGGAATCTTTTTAGGTTTTCGTTATCAGAGAATCGGTGCAAGAAGAAAACCAAAGAATCTCGTAACTCACAGACATCGTTTCCAGAAGATATACAGATTTCACTTCACAAGATTTACTGGCTGCTCCGAGGGATATGTAATTTCCTGAATAGCGTTTTGTGGATGTGTTCCCCGGCAATGAACGGGTGTGCGCCCATAGTTCGTTAAGTAGTGTGCTGCCATACCGAAGAAGACGCCTGTTAAGTATGCATACTACTTCTAATGCATTTATTTCGGGAAGAAAAAGACTTTGGAGCAACGTCAATGGAGAGAGAGGTCTCTTTTTCTAGTAGGTGCATTAAACAGCATGACAGGGTTGGGATCCGGTAGCGGCAGTGTAGGATATCCATGATATACATACTCCGAAGAAGCATGTACATGTACTTGACATGTTCCAATCTTTCGCCGCCACTGGAACTAGCATCCGCGGGCGGATTTGAGAAAAGCGAAAAACGGAGCATGGTGATGATAAAAGCTGTCAAAGAAACACCAGCGGACTCGGATGTCGGTGCTCAACCCGGCGTTCTGACACTACATTGTGTTCAATAAAAAATGTCAGCGAGTATTAGTGAGTATCCCAAGCTTTCTACATACATTAAGTACTAGGGCATCATCGGAAGCTTAAGACAGATCGGCGGCTGTTGTTCCGTTCCGAGCATCCCATCGGTGTTTTCCAATCGGCATTTGCACGTGATACATGGCAAATACGTGTACGCGACGCATTTTCCTAATTTGTATAATCTTATGGCGCGTCAGCTGAGGTTTCGTAAAAAAAGGGATGTTACCTGGAATTAGGACGAGCAGATCATAAGCAGTACTAAATCAACATTTAGAGAACTGGTTACCGGTAGGACGTGTCGACTCATTCGACAAAAACCACTGTGGAGTGTCGGAATAAGAATTACATACATAATAAATGCAATTCAGTATTTGCACGGAACCATGGCAGCGTGGATCATATCGGCAGTCTGGGATGATGCGACTCAAGAACGTGGAAGTTCTGTGCATACGTCAACATCAACTTAACTACGAAGTTAATTGGATTTGGAACACATGGTTTACGTGTACTATTTTGAGTAAGTTTTCTCTCAGGCTGGCTGAGTGATGAACACTTGTAATAGTATTCAACATGCTCGTTTATAATTCAGCACGTCATTATTCTCCCCCCTGACGTTGCTATCTATAATTACTTACCCCTACGGATTCCCGATGAGTACGCACGCGCTGCAGGTAAACCTATTCTCAATATCAACAGCAAAGTACGACATCGCTTGGATATTGAACATAAGTAATACAAACCAACGTTACCAAGTTACAACATATGTTACTTACGTACCTAAAGGGTTACACTTCACATCACATGCGAATGCCGAATAGTTCGGTGCAGACTGAGACTACACCCAATAAAGTATGAAGAGCACATAGGGTCAGGCTAGGGAGGAACATCACCTCATTAAACTGCATAGAAACGTTAACGCCGAACGGCGCCTCAAATTTGCATATCCATCCCGAATATACCTGCCCTGTGCTTTGTATAGGGCCCGAAACCCGCCAACCCTGCCGTACCTGACAATGTTGCGACCTTGATTGATCGCAGTTGATCGCTTGTTGCCTCCAATTTTCGGCTATGTACATATATACATGTTATGTATGTATACGTGGCGAGTGAAAGTTCGAAAAAAACGGACATATGTAGTGTCTGACATACACATATGTAATATGCATGGATAGCGGGTTTTAAGTTTCAGGACATATTTAGGAGAGATTTCTATACACTGCTGACAGTCCGTGTGGGATTGTGAGATCTTTGGGGAGATTAGTGACCAAACCACGAGGACGGCGTTGAGTCGTTTTGTACTTACATACTCATGAGACTAAATCATGAGCCTGTGATTTTTTGTTTATGTGTACTCACTCGTCCTTGTGACGTCTTGAAGGGAAAAGCGTAAACATGAGGCATCGAAGGACGTGAACGGGGTTCCTTCCTGGAGCCGCGGGGAGCATGTACTGTGAGTGAGCGTGCTATGCTATCCTTGTCATAGTAGCAGGGCTTCTTTAAGAAGTCGGACACGAAAATACTGCTTAGTCTAAACGAGGTGAGCGTCTAACTTGTCTTTATTGAAGGTACAATCAATTGCTGGAAGATTCATATAGATTTGACAAGTTGTTTAAAGGCTCAGAAGTCATCATTTTCGGTAGAATCCTTGGAGAAACTCACGGCATAAAGTGTTGACAGCACCAAGGTGATCGCTTTAAAGTCTGTAATTCACTGAGAATACTCACTTATTTTAAAGCCAAGGAGTGACTCTGTGCGCACGCTGTCACCACGGTGTCCGAGTCGACACCTGTATCACTGCGCCCGGAGTTGCGTGGGTCGTGCGTGAGCATCACATGTAATCCCATGAGGAAAAGTGCCAGCAGGTTTCGCCGTGATGAATGACATTGAGCACTAGGGCACAACTGGTTACGGATCCATCCATCCATCGACAGGAAAACTCATTTGGAGCGGCCTTCCTGTCAGGTTAAGTCGGAAAAGGAGATTCAAAAGTCGAAAGTGACATGCCGGCCTGGCTGGACTGCACAGAGTGTCAGGTTGCCCTGGGCCTGATTTGTGTTAGCGTGGGGGTAGCGAAGATACCCCATATTTTGGAACAAGGTTATAATTAGTCGCCACACGGCGGCCGCATGTGGTCGTGATTCATACACGTTATCAGACACGTTTGTTTCCGTTCCTATCGCGTTCTTCAATGCAGAGGAGACAAAGGAGAAGACGGAAGGTATGTATCGATATAGCTTGCAGGGCAGGCGTCGTCATCTGACGGGATAGGGGCTTACGTAACAGGCCACGCGGGAGGGATTCGTGCATCGTGACCGGCAGGAGGGAGCCCCGTGATAACTGATGCGGGTCCAGTGCGGGCGGCCCGGCCATTTCTCTTACGACAAGATCGATTATTTTTTCCCAACGCTCTTTTTTTTTCGTCAACTTCACTCTTGTTGCCGACTACTGCCGCGCCGTCGTCAACGACGACCGCAAGGGCTTAATCTCCTCTTTATCCGGACTGTAAGGCTTTTTCTATAGCTTGCACGGCCATTCAACGCCGTAACCCCGCGTTTCTGGTTGCGTTTCAGGCTCCGTTGCTTCTCTCGTCGAGCAGGGTGCATGCATGGCTCCTGCTTATGAGTTTCCTGCACCAGTGCTCTCGGTTGCTGCAGACGTGGTTCGCGAACTGAAGGGTGACGACGCACTTACGGGTCTTTGGACATGTGGGTCGCCATTGTGATACCCGGTTCGACTCTTGCCGAGCGCTCATGCTGGTATTCTGTTACAGTGTTCACGAAGTGCAAGGCGAGTCTCAGGGACGGCCACAGACTCGAGAATATCTCCTGGAGGCTCTGGCATCGAGAGCTAGCCATGGCCACTCCCAGACTGGACCAAATTTCCGAGTCGGAACATGACAAGGATGGTAATCGATTGCTCGATGAAAAGGCCGCTCTTATTACTGAGCAAAGGGATAACTGTTCCGAGATGGAACATATTCCAAGTACGCATGTCCTGTTGTCCCCATATTCCGTTCCCAGTAAGTCACTCCATCTATTTTCGTTGGCTCTATACTCCACTGGGGCATATTCGCCGCGATGGCATCTGTAAAGGTGCCTTTTGAACCCTCACTTATCCCTGTCCCTGAATCTCTTCCTCAACTGCCCCCGATCCCTGTATTAGCCTTTCACATCACCGCCACCATTCATAACCCGTACTGATCCTTGCTCAATTTGTCATTAGTGTCTTCGTCGTATCCGCATCCCAAATCGCCTACACTACCAACAGTTGGTCCTATTTCAACCCGTTGTAACAGCTCTTTCGGCAGGATCATTATTGACATGCTTCCCAATCCATTACCACCGACTACACCTTCACATCCTCGCAAAGAAATGCTGGCAGAGACTGACTCATCACCGTTGTCATATTTTACATTACCTCAATCTCCGGCACCTGCACCGGCACCTGACACACATACCCTTCCAATACGTTGTCATCTTCCAACCCCCGCAGGATCCGAACTATACTTAATGCCCCCATCGACTTCCCCAACTCAAAGCTCAGCTGCACCCGTCCCTCAGGTGCAGGTTCAAGTCGATCCCGCCCCCACAAGTATACCACCCGCAATGCTTCCTCAGCTGGTCATCGTACACCCCACACCCGGACCTACCCCACACCCCACACCGCCAGCCTCGCCAATATTGGGTTTCGGCACCACTTCGGGTAATTCGAGACCCCTCGAAGTACCCTCTACGGCGGAAACCGTGGCAGCACCATCGCCTAAGTTTACGTTACGTGCCGAAGAAACTACAACTTCGTCGTCATCGGACACCTCATCAACTTCTGGCCGAATTCACCCTTCGTCTTCGCTGGCAATGATGTCTTCGTCAGAGTCGAGACCGCTAGCTGCTGCTACTCCCGTCCAGCAAGTCAGATCCGCTTCCAGTTCAGCCAGCAGTACGTCATCGTCGTCTATCATCGCTGCGCCACCGCCACCTCCACGTCCGTCCGCGTCCGTTTCGGCTACACCACGACCGACACGCACGCCCGCACCAACCGTGAAGAAGACTCATAGCAGTCCAACTTCTCGTCTTTCCCCAACTCCGGCTACAGATGCCGAACCCTCGCGTGCCCGACCGAGGGCACAGCCTTTACGCCAGACCAACAGCACGAGCAACGTCACGGGTACGGGCTCGAGCTCAAAGGGCAATAAGGACCAACGGAATAAAAGTAAAAGCCGAAGCCGGAGTCGTGGGCGCGGCGCAGACGGACCTGTACGTGCAGGGCTTATGATGACCACAGCCACCGGGAAAAGGGGTGCATCCGCGACGACGGGTGGAGGACATCGTGGGCGTGCTGTGGGTCTGCGGAAGGGTGTGGCGGGGAAGGGAGGTGCGAATGGAAGGGGGGCGAACGCCAAGGAGAAAAGACCGACGTTTAATATCGGCTCGCATTCTGATGATGTTGGGTCGAAGAGTGCGGGGAGCGGATCGAGTTTTTCAGGTGCACCGCCGAATGGGGCACAGCATGTGGAGGAGGGGAAAAAAGAGAGCTTGAGTTCGTTGGTACCGCCACAGAGACCGGCGTCAGCGTCGAGGCTGATGCCACCGTCTTTGAGACCGCTCCCGGATCCTGTGACGGTATTGCCTTCGAAGCAGCAACAGCCGAGACGAACGATTGTCCTGGCTACGAGTGATTCAGATGACTACGAGACGGAGACGGACATCACGGAGAGTGAGTCAGAGCATGGTGGCGGCGGCGGCGGAGGAGGAGCAAGGAGGGTGGAGGTGGAAGAGGAGGGTGACACTGCGGATTGGTCGAGTGAGGATATGAGCACGGACGACGTCCAGTTCGTGCGGCGCGGAGGAGCCACACAGGCTGAACCGGGCCATGACAAAAGGGGACATGTTCATCCCCAACATAGGAGTAACAGCACCGCCAATCTCACTGCCACCAACAATCACGTTCACGCCAACAACACGACCCACAATCGACATCGGCCTGCCCATCATCACCAGCTTCATCATCTTTCACGTGCGCAGCAGTCCCGCAGGAACCACGCCGCGAACGCACAGTACGTCGTTGAACAAGCTGCTCTTGAGGCGGAGCGGCTACGAGACATGTTTGCGAAGAAGCCTGTGCCAAGCTCCGAAGACCTCGTCAAGCAGCGAACGGGGAGTGTTGGGCTGTTGACACAGCTCATGCATCCTGATCCAGAGATATTCCCTCCGAGCCATCCGTATCGCCGCGGACACAGTTCTGGGGATCTCAAGGGTTCTCGGGGGATAGGAGTGCTCGGTGGGGGGCTGGCGATGACAAGGGCGAGTGAGAACGAGGTTGGGCAGAGAGCGAGGCTGGGACAGGGGCGGGCTAGCACGAGGAAGCCGGAGGTGCAGCCGCCGCAGAGGAGGGCGAGTGCGGGCCCGGCGCCGGGGATACGGTCGAGTAAGAGCTCGGCAGCGATTCCTGTTGCTTCGCAGGTCCAGGTGGGGAGTGTGTCGAGTCTGAAACAGGAGAGTGTGGTGCTGGAGGGGAGTTGTAGAAGCGATAGCAGGAGCCGGAGTGGGAAGAGTGGGGCTTACAGACCCAAGGGGCGGCCGGCGGACCTGGAGATGGAAGATACGGAGAGTGAGGGGGAGAGTGGGGATGCTGCGAATGGGATCTTGGTCTCCAAGAGCGTGGCGCAGGAGAAGTTGAGGGCACTTGCGGCGCGGAGAGGAATCGTGCCGAATGAGCGCAAGGAGGAGGAGGTTCCGGATTGGGCAAGGGTGTCTGAAGTCAGTAGGAAAGGACGACTCACGACATCACCAACTCCATACCACCACAATAATGGTGATGTGTCAAGTTTACGACAGCAGCAGCAGCAACAGCAACAGCAACGACAGCAGCAGCAGCCACAAGCACCGACACCCACGCCTATACCCCTCGGCCATCCTTATAATCTTCCACCAGCCGCTCCGCCCTCGACACCACGTACGACGCGTCGGCTCATGTTGCAGACTGAGATGTCGGAGAGTTTGCGGCGCAACTTGCTCTGGGAACGACAAGTGAGTAAGGTGAATCTGGGAGTCAAAAGATCGGCGAGTGGAGGAGGGTCAGGGAAGAATGGAGGCACTCTCCTTGGCGGTGGGCTTCTGAAGCCGCTGACGGCGCTACCTAGCATGGTGCAGCTCACAGCGAAGCAATCGGGTTCCGGGAGTGGCAGTGGCAGTAATACCTCCCCTCAAGACGGAGAGAACGCCCACCCGGGAAGTGGGGGGAGTGGGGGAGTAATCGAGGAGCGCGAGAGAGACGAAAGGAAGAAGAGGACACTGGCAAAGAATCGAAGTTGGGCAAACGAGTTTCACTATACCGGGTGGTAACTCAATTGTTTGGTGTGTTGTGCAGATTGACATCGAGTCTGCCTATTTTTTCTGTGTTTCTTTGTTTTTTGGGTTCATTTGTATGATTAACTCTACGCTTTCCATCATTACTGTCATCATCCTTTCCTAATACTTCTTCGCTTGTGGAACCTTGGTTCGACGGCGCGGGGCAATCCTATTCACCCTCATACTATATCTGTCTAGCATTCTGTTTTTTCCATGCTCTTTCGTTTCCGTCACAAGCATTCATCGCCTTACCCATGTACATCAAACACACTTGCACTTTTATCTCGATACTACCCGCCGTAATTGTACTTCTTTAATCATTTATAAACAAATCTCGTCGACTCCTAAACACCTAACACTTTCAATTCCTTTGGGAGGCATGTTTTCGCCGACGCGCGTTTATCGAGGATCAATATTCTCCACGCAACGATATCTTTAGGGCATCGACGTCAAGGAATCCTTCCTGATGGCAGGTAAGTAGTGTCCCCTATGTGTAGGAAATTAAAATTCAGATGATGGATCAGACTGCGGTCCGTTCAAGCATATGTGCATGGCCATAATATTTTCCCATCGTCGCTGCGGATTAGTTTGAGCGCTTGTTTTTCGTTGGCTATTCGAATTGAGATCGGAGATTCAGATATCATGTTCAAATATTGCTGTCGAAACAAACCAAGCCCAGACGATTGGATAGAAGGATCCACCTTTGTGTAAGATGTGTAAGTACTTTTCGACTCTCTGTATCAGCAAACATATGATTAAGCGGCCGTATTAATTTTACACGCGTCGTGTGATTTCTGCCACTTGACTGTTCGTCTAGATTTTTGGCAATACAAAGGAATCTAAACATGCACAGCTCCCAACAACCGTGGCGCTTATCTTCCGCGACGCCAGGTTGAAACGCTGTGAGTCAGAGGAATCGCCTGTAGTTTGAGTAGTTTGAGGCTGCGCCCCTGATTACGCGTTTCGGCGCGCGTTCCCAGGAACCGACGCGGCATCTTATATTTATTTGTCAAGTCATTTCTGAGGTCATCATTTCTCCGAATCTCCTACATTCTACCATGTCCTCAAATGAGGAAGAATACAATGACAACGACAATTCTCAGATAGTCAAGAAACGAAAAGTTCAGCGCGCATGCGATATCTGCCGTCGGAAGAAAAGTGTGTACAACCAACTCTGACGGTATATCTTAATTTTGAACAACTTCCCCGCTAGTTCGATGTATGGCAAATCTTTGCTCGTCGGGTCTGATTGTCAATAATTTATCTCCGTGTAGGTGACGGTGGTCAGATGCCCGGGAATCGATGCTCGAATTGCATCGCGTACAACTCCGAATGCACATACGTTGAGGCAGCCAGGGTGGGTTTTATGGTATGCATATTCAAATTGGGTCTAGGCTGATTGGACAACACTTGCAGAAACGCGGACCTCCTAAAGGGTGTGGCAGCTCCTAATCCTTGTATCCGTCGGATGCTCATTCACAGCAGATACGTCGAACGGCTAGAAGGGCGTGTAGCGAAGCTGGAAAAGGTGTTGACTAAAGTAAGTCACGACTTCGATTCTTGAATCAAATTGATTTAGCTTCCACCTTGAAGTTATATCCAGACTCGGACATCCTGAAAGAAATCGATTCCGTCGCTGATACTGACGCCTGGCTTGTCGAATGCCTTCCTCGGCCTACAGAGGAGAAGTCTCGCCCGACACCTCTGATCGTCCCCCCACGCTACCCTTATGAGATTGCCACCTCTGTCATTAGAAAAGTTTCACAGCCCGTTGAGTTTCAAGTGGACGACGACTTTTCGCATCTAGTCCTCGCGCAAGGTTTAGAACAACTCCAAATCGGTGATGTCGATAAGAACAGGTTTTTTGGGAAGTCGAGTGGGGCGATGCTTGTACACGCTGCAATGGAGCTAAAACACGAAGCTACCGGTGGACAGGATGATATACGGCGACCTATTCTAGCTTCAAAGCGCGACAAATTTTGGATATTGGCCCCAGTAAGTTGTTCGTTTCGAGGAAGTTTCCGGATAGGGCTCACTTCGAGTCTTCAGTGGGAACGCTCCACAGATGATGTTCCAAAGGCCTCCTTCCTCTTTCCTGAGCCAGATCTCATGAAACACCTGATTGACCTCTACTTTCCAAATGTCAATCTCTTTTGGCCTCTCCTGCATCGTCCGACATTCGAGAAGGCAGTTGCGGAGGAACTCCATCTTCGCGACGATGGTTTTGCTGCAGTCCTCCTGCTCGTCTGTGCAGTCGCCTCTCGATTTTCGGACGACCCTCGAACTCTTTTGGAGAATGTTGAAGACCTGACTTCTACTGGATGGAAGTGGTATCAGCAAGTCCAATCAGTGAAGAGGTCTGTTCTGGCTCCACCGTCGCTCTATGATTTACAGTATTACTGTGTAGGTATGGTTGGCCTGTGGCTGCACCATCTCTACTGACTATATGTTGTTGTTAAGCTGTCAGTCATCTTCCTGCAAGGGTCTTGCGCACCACAACAATGTTGGACGTTGGTTGGAATTGGCATCCGCATGGCCCAGGATGTCGGCGCACATCGGAAAAAGCATAATAACAAGGAGTTGACAGTGGAAGAGGAACTATGGAAACGTGGATTCTGGCAGGTCCCACTCCTTTTCTCGGTGGTAGCAACTAATATCCCCCCTATTCGTAGGGTTATGGTGTCGATTGATCGCATGATCAGCTCTGCATTGGGACGGCCATGTGCTATCCAAGACGAAGAGTATGGTGCTGGTTTTACATTCCTTCTTCGCTCATCAACATCATAGTTATGACCTCGACTTCCCAATCGAATGCGACGACGAATATTGGGAGCATCCGGACCCCACAAAACGATTTAAACAACCGTCATATAAACCGTCATATGTCACAGGCTTTGTCACCCTCCTCAAACTCAACCAAGTCCTTACAATCATTCTGCGCACCATAGTAATTTGTGATTGGTGTCCTTTTATGCGTTGTATACTGATATAATCTTCTTAGTATTCCATTAATAAATCCAAGATCATGCTTGGATTCGTGGGTAAACAATGGGAGCAACATATCGTCGCAGAACTCGATTCAGCCCTCAACAAATGGGTTGATTCTATACCTGATCATCGTATGTTCCTCTTTAGGTCTCCAGCATATCTTACCTCATACCCATGTCAAGTCCGATGGGATCCCAACAGGGAAAATATCATGTTTTTCCAACAGTCCGCTTCGATCTATTGCACCTACTACTACATTCAAATCCTCATCCACCGCTCCTTCATTCCCGCACCTCGCAAACCATCTCCCTTGTCTTTCCCCTCCCTTGCTATTTGTACCAATGCCGCACGATCATGCAGCCACATCATCGACGCGCATCGACGCCGTGGCTTGATAGCCCTACCTCACATCCAGGTATGTAAAACATCATCTCAATTGCAGATTGTCGCCTGATCGTCTTTCAGATCGCTGTATTTACTGCCGGCGTCGTGCTTTTACTCAGCATTTGGAATAGTAAACGTTTGGGGGGATCAACGGACTCAAGTAAGGAAATGGAAGATGTCCACAAATGCATGCAAGCACTCCGGCTGTGTGAGGCTCGGTGAGTCTTCTATCTTTCTAGTTGATGTGGCCTTCTTATCTCGATACAGATGGATATCAGCAGGACGTCTATGGTAAGTTCTTGCTCGAAGTCGAGTGATTCTACGTAAACTCAGACGTGTTTGTAGGGACATTATGTATGAACTGGCCTTCGTAGGCGACTTGCAACTACCGAATCCAAGTCCGCCAGTCAGCCACAAGCGTGATAGAGATTCTGACAGTCCCATGGGGTCTGTTGCCGCGTCGACCCCTCCACCCTTGTCGGCAGAAGGTCCACGAGCGATTGCTGGCACGCGTCGTGTAGTGGCTAAGACACAGTCATCGTTGCAGCCAAATTCCGAGTCACCATACCCCCTACCAGTTTATAGCAATGAATTAGGAAGTATTCCAATCAATGGTCAAGTTTACGATGTGTCGCAACAGCAGCTCCCCGCACATTGGAATTCCAACCTCGTCGTGGAAGCTAGTGGAAATTCGTCGATGACTCCTTCACCACAATACTCCCTATCAACTGATTCGACTCCTCTTGATGTGGACTTTCTGACTCAGATAGACTTTGATTATGATGCGATGTTCACTCAGTCAGCGTCTTCAAGTTTATTGCAATCGCCGTACGACAATAGTACTCTCGGTGAGAATAGTGCGATGGGTCTGCAACAATCTAGTGGGATGATGCTGGGCCAGACTTCGTTTAGTCCAGCGGGTCGAGGGCTACACGCACAAGAAGTGATTGATTGTGATGCAACAGCAATGTGGTCGATCCCACCTGGTTTTGAGTGCGCTTGGCTTCGTCGTTTTTGCGAATCTATGGCTAATGTTTTATGAATAGATTGGATGACTCTTGGGGTATCTACCTCTCGAACGTCAGTGAGCTTACTCATGGAATGAACCACCCGCCAGCGGGATAGTGCCAGCGAGTCAATTTCATTCCTATACCCGAGCTCAGCTGCTCTCGTGCAGTTACAATTTATCATTCATAGCCACCCCACTTGAAATCTATAACTCAGCACATCATAGAGATGACATCCCTTGTCCAACTGTAGCTCTAATTTCGCTTTCATATTGTCTTCTATCTCTACATCATATTTATATTGAATCTGTTGTGTCGCGCAAATTGCACCCTTTCTGTAATCGTGCCGTACTTGTCTTTGGCGTCGCATTGTAAGAAGCGATGCCTAAAAGTGTTGGTCCAAATTCGTTGTTGTATTAGAGGTATCAAATAGGCTCACCAACTCTGCTCACTGCTCTGGCAGTGCTCGTGCGTGCGAGCGTGTGTGGACAGTCTGTGTAACCAAATGGAAAACGCAATTTTTCAACCCCGACCGATTTCGAAGACCGCAGTGGACCTTGCTTGGTTTTTACCTACTACTTACTTACTACTAGTACAACTTGACTCCGATCATCGCTGCTCACTGCTTGCGCTCGGGATCTAAGCGTCTATGGATATTGATTCTCGATCTGACATGTCTGATCATCGCTTTTGTAACGGTGGTCACCGTATTACATGTCTCGTTGTCCCACCAGGGCGGCCTGAGAGGGGCCGTTCCAAGTGGGTACACCGGTTGGACAGATAATCTCCCCGCACGGCACTGAATGTCCTTGGCACTAGTGACAAAAGGGAACTTATACGCTTGGTATCGATGAACACGGCTCGAGGATCCGGTTCGACGACATCGGCTGAGGATATCATACTCGATTTGACTAATAAAAGATCCCAAAACCAATGACTCCTTTATGCCCCCCATTGTATCGAAGACTATCGGACAGTAGTTTTCGGCATTGTTGACGGCCTCGGTCCTTGTGACCTCCTACATATCAATGCGACGCATTTGCATTCCAAGGAACATGTGTAAATCTTTGAGCCATTCGATGCTCTATATCTAGTCAATCAAACTCTACAGAAGGTATCTGTCTTCTTCCGAAGTTGTTGCATATCCCTAATGGTCAATGAAATCGAATAAATACAGATAAAATTGAACAGTGCTTCTACTTGCAGACTAGACAGACTCTACCACCAAGCATCATGTATTGCGGCCTATTGCGGCGTTTCTCTTCTGCCGGAATGTGCTTGGCTATATCTCGTTAGTTCTCGCCTTACATACTTACAAAAATGAGGTCAGCCCCGGCCTGTTACATAGGCATGGTCGGATTTATGGAAGCTGGAATTTTGGAGTTGCCGACCACTATAGTTTGTACAGAATGTTATAAAGGGGCGAATTTTTTTCGTCTCCCTGTCCTTGCAGACCTTGTGGTGTTCTACCCCTCTTTCGATCAGCCCTTTCTCTCTTCCTACCGTCATGTTGGCCAAAGCTTCTGTCTTTGTAACTGCTTATCTCGTCCTCGCAGCTGCAGCGACTCTTCGCAGAAAGCAATTACCATTGGCGCAGGTTATCACTAGTTGTACAGTGCCTAACACTGCAGCACTAACTTTTGTACGTCCTCTGGTCCTCGTCGCCAGTAATATATCTTGATCTGTCTGGTATAGGATGATGGGCCTTGGGTGTATCTGTGAGTTGACCTGGGAAGCTGATACAAGTGTCCTCAACTTAATCGCTTAGCTACGACATCAGCAAGGCTCTAGTGGCGGCCAATGCGACAGGAACGTTTTTCTTTAGTACGTTACCTCTCAATTAACATGGATGACATCCGAATTGAATACCTTAAACTACAGACGGCAACAATTGTGAGCTTTTAGGATACTCCGAATTTATCAACCAGATTCATGATACTCTTCCTTCGCAGACGGATGTATCTACGACGCGGATGAAATCAAGCGTGTTCGGTATGCCTTCGACAAGGGGCATCAAGTCGCTTCGCACACATGGGCGCATAAGGACCTGACTACCCTTACTTGGGATGAAAGTGAGCACGAGCCTTCACGTATACACATGTGGCTGATGAAATTACGAAGTCCACGATGAAATGTGGAAGGTTGAACGTAAGAGGATCTGTTCAGTAAAGATGATTGCTAAGTTAGTATAGTGGCATTGTCAAGGATCGTTGGGGTCATTCCGGCTTTCATGCGTCCTCGTAAGTTCTCAAGCTCATAGATGCCTTCCCATTCTTGATTAATGCAAATTAGCCTACGGTAACTACAATGATCTTGTCCGGCAGGCATCGGCAGTTCGCGGCCAGAGATTAGTCCTCTGGGATTTTGAGTATGTGTTTTAATTGCGCGTACCTAGCTCAACTGCTCAACTGCTCATTGCGATTGCCAATCATTAGCTCCGGGGATTCTGTCGGTGCAACTCCTGCCCAAAGTGAGGCTAGTTACGACGAATTGATTGCTGAGGGCCCCGACACTATCTTGGCGTTGAACCATGAACCCATCGGTAAGCCTTTGGTATTTTGGAATCGTTGGGCTGACTGAGTGCAAATTTCACTTCCAGAAACTACTGCGTACGTCTTTTTATCTTCCGAACAAAGGAGGATCACAATATTTCTTAACCGATCTTCTTTTCATCTAGCCATCAAGTCCTTCCATACGCCATTCAGAGGTTGCAAGCTGCTGGATACCGACTTGTTTCGTTGGCTGAGTGTGTTGGCCTCCCAGCCTACCAGAGCACTGGCCCCCGTGGTACCCCCGACGTAAGTCATTTGCTCCGTTTGAACTTCCTTCTCTTATGTTTTCCTCATTGCATCAGGCTTCTTGGACCTGCTAAACGCGATCAGCATCATTTCCCATAGCTACTCTTGTTGGACTCTTCTGGGAGTCTCGAATGAATGTTACATAATGGCACTTTCGTATACCCTATGTCTTTAAAAACATCTTTAATACTAATTAGACCTTACCTTGGACAGCTTAAGCTCACGCAGCATAAGTCACACAACATGAGGTCTTGGACATTTGCTTTATGAGAGAAATTCTTCTGCGCGAATTGTTACAAGAAGGTCGTTTACTTAACGTTTGCATGAGGCTCAGCAAGTATGAATTATAGGAAATTTCCAATGAGATTCGATCGCGTTAGAGTCGGGGGAAGTTGAGAAGAAATGTACAAGGATCTTACCAAATGCTTGTAAGTACATAACGAAATCGCTGCCTGTCAAATATATCTCTCAACCAACTCTTCCTCGGTCTTCGGGTCTAGTGGAACGTAACTCTCGATATCATAGGTTACACGTGTAATTTCGGCAGACACGTCCTACTATATTCTTCCTGTAGATGCTACTACCGGTGGTGCCCGAGGGAATATAGGTAATCAAGTCCAAATTGATATACTGACAAAACAACAACGATTAGCAAACATTTCTTGGCATGGAGACTTGGTCGGGAGGAGAAACAAAAAATTCAGCAAATGTCGACTACCTCCGAGGCAATCGCATATCAAATAGCAGCCGGACGTCGATCAAACCACTTCCCAAAAGTGCCTAACCACTCGAAACCCCACGGAGGTATGAATGGTAGTACAACTCTTCGAAGGGTCATATGGCCCCGGCACATGTCATCATAAAACGATGAAGAGAAGTAAGGATAGCGGCTCACATAAAGATATACAGATTACTTTGGGTATACAAGAGCGATTGAAGTCGTCTAAGCGTCTTCGTCTTCTTCGTCAGTCAACTCCTCCCCCCTGCGAATACCTTGATGCCGTGGATAACCCTCGCGGCGAGCCCACGACAGACCATCGGTGTAAGGCATGATACGAAATGGAATGAAAAGGGTATAAAGTGGACTAAGTAACATAATGATGTCATCGGTCAATGACGGAGATATTCGAGAATTAAGGCGCACGCACTAGCCGGCCTCCCCAATGTTGAAAAACAGTTGTAAGTTTCGAATTTTCCTGTGAATGGAGGGCCAATCAGCTTTACCAAATGGGAGGAAGATAAAAGCACACCCGAGGTCATAGGAGTTTACGAATATCTGAATGGTCAAGGTGTTAAAACATGCTAACATCTGTCGAACCAACGGGAACGACTAACTTCTCCTCGTGATTTTGCCTTTTTGGTATACACTTCATGGTCTTGTCCTTCGACAGCGGTCTCTCCACATGAAATACTCCACACATGGTACGAAAGCATAATCCCGACCGCCAGGCAAAGGACAGCAGCGAGCAGATAGATGATAATGTACGCAAGTGCTGGGACTCTATATTCCCATTCGGTCTGTCGCGGACGAGTCAGAAATGTGCTATGATGAAACCAATTGATATCACGGAACAAAGGTAATGCCCAGTGCTTCAATGAGCTGCCTGTATCCGAGTGTGGCATAGCAGAAGGTAGAGAGGACGAGGTACGACCTGGAAGATTTTAGTTGAGACACGAAGCGAGTTGACAAAGCTCACAGAAAAAGAACAAAATGACGTTCATTATGTAGTCCCACGCATTGGTTAATCCCTGTTTCAAGATGAGGTGCGAGCTCTCGAACAAGGGTATGAAGACGCACACTGGCACGAATGAGAGGGTGGAAGGAGATCAAACACCAACAGCACTCACGGGACAATGGTGGTCGTACTTGAGGACACATCGTTTGCAAATGCGACAGTGGTGTGTTCGCTGGCTGAAAATGAGACATGCGCGTAAAAAAGTAAGAACTTCTCCACTTACTTCAGGTTTCATCTGGCCACACTTGCTGCACTGCGTCGTCTCTGCTCGTGTGATGTTCACAACCGACGACCATTTGACTCTCCCCACGAACGCTCTACCCTTTCTTGGGCGACTCTTCTTCGCCCACAGAATACTGCGCCCTGGCTCTGCTGGAGGCTCCTCCACGAATCCGGGTCGAACAGTACACACGTAGAAATAGTGCACGAACAAGTTTAACGCAATCGTCGAGCAGATTGGCAGCGTGATGATTTGAAAAGAAAGGCTAGGTAGTATAACATCGACTGTAAACTTGGGTTAGTTACTCAAGTTGAATTCTAAGCTGTGACACGTACGCACAGAAACAAACTGCTCCTGTTGTTAATAGGCAAATAGCAAGCCCCACAAATAACGGACCTGCCGCGCCAGTGATCTTGTCTCCGGCCCTTTCTAGGGCTTTGAAGCAGCGAAACACGGTTTTCGAACACAAGACCATGGCGGTCGGGATGAAAGGTAACTGCTAATTATGTAATATTAATTTGATGGCCAGCGGCCGTCAAATGGAATCGGATATCAATTATAATCGACGGCTTGCTCATTATAAGCTGCAATCTTCGACTCTTTCGAAACGACCACTGCAGTACTGTTATGTACTTCATATGGGCTCAAGTTCACGACCACTACTAGTGAAAGTTTGTTTAACTTTCTTCATTATGAGTACTTGGTATGTCACGGTAAGACTCCATCCGTTGTAATGAGCAAGCCTCTACTCGAGCTTGTCTCCGTAGCATTAACGGTCACCGGTCGCGGACACAAGTGTGAGGGGCACGATTGTAGGATGGAACAAGAGGTATCGAAAGGCACCGCGTCTGACTTGACCCAGACGAAATGGCCGTAAGGGTATACCTTGGCAAAGAAAACGTACATACCAAACGGGTGTTCCAGATAATGCATTGCTTGTCGAAATGTGTTCCTCTGTTGCAAAAGAAGACTTGGACAGAGCTTGTACAAGGCACAACTGCTCCTGTAGACTTACACAAGAGTGTGGAATCTTGAGTTCATCGAAGTGCGACGGCTCACCGTGAGAGTTCAAACGGTCAACTGGAACCTGTGGATGTTAGGTAGGTTCAATAATACTATCTTGAATGGCCAATTCCTTGAGAGGAGGACGCAATTGAAGAACGGGTAATAGTTATAACAAAATGGGAGATTGACGTTTGGTGACGTGCTCGTGTGAGTACATAAATAGGAACGGTCATTTTTTGTGTCTGTATATACGTCCGTTAAATCGACTTACAACGAGCACGGTCGGAACCGAGGAAACACCCTCGGAACGCGTAGTAGAACTAGTACTAGTAGTAGTACTCTACGCGTTTCAACGCGATATTGTAAAACTCCTGCCGAGTGATTTGATCCGTATTGATTTTGTATGTGTTTGCACATCGGACAACCGGCCCGATTTGCACTCACTTCGGATCCTTTCTAAGTTTTACCGACAACGACTAACCTGTGATGAAGTCCAAATGCAACGTTCAATCAGCGTAAGTCCTACTCTCCGACTGCCGTGAAGAGCTGATTTACTTATTTTGCTGCATAAGCTTTCCGATTTCGCACAGCGGCTTGTACTGTTGAATTCACGATCTTCACGCCAACTGTCTTCTTGCTCACGATTTACAGGGCATCTACTTCCTTCTTTGACCTTATTAAGTAGTGTATTTATACTCATCAGCAAGGATACTTCTTGAAAGGATGAGTCATTGTTCTGACGTATCCGTCAGCCCGCAAATAAGAGTTCGTCCGGCTCCAATTAGATAAAAAGCTGATTGTACGCTCGCTCTGCGATTGCTGTCGTTCTCCCTTTTTTGTGATGGGTTCTGCCTGGACTTTTTTATTCGCATTGGCTACTCTAGTGTCTGCAGTACCCTCTAGGCGCGAGCTAGCACAGGTTATGACAAAATGCACCGTTCCAAACACAGCAGCGTTGACTTTTGTGAGTAAACTCTCGTAGTCGATCAGAACCTTGTCTGACTTTTGAGAAGGATGATGGCCCTTATATTTATTTGTGAGCTTTTCATTGAATGAAACGTTGTTGGGCAATATAGATATACACCCGGATCATCAGAAAAAATATCAGCGACATGCTCCGTGAGGCTGGCGCAACAGGGACTTTCTTTTTGAGTAAATCACGTACCTTCTGCCAATTCTTGTAACTCACTGGGTCACACTGACAGATGGTCAAAACTGTGCGTCTTTAATTCGGCTGAATTCCATTCACAGCATTCATCGACTATGTATTTCTCCAGACGATTGCATCTACAACAGGGAATCCGTTGATGGTGCCGTATATGCCTATTCGAACGGCCACCAGATTGGATCGCACACATGGAGTCATGCTCACTTGATCAGCCTTGATACAACCCAGCGTGCGTTCGTTATACTTATCGTTCCGTTTTATTATCTTATCCACTCAATGGCAGTTGTTTCTGAGTTTTCTCGCACCGAGGGTTAGTGGTAACAAGTTGGAACCAGCTTCACTCAATACAAAGAACGTGTACAACAGACGCCTTAAGGAAGATCCTTGGTGTTGTTCCTGCCTTCACGCGTTGCCGTACGTCTCGTTCATGTCACTCGTCATCAGTCCTTGACCACCCGTGCAGCATACGGTGAATATAACGATCTCGTACGCCAAGTCGCATATGACCATGGCCAGACCCTTGTTAACTGGGATTTTGAGTACGTTACTTAGGCACGTCAGCGCCTTGAACCCTTCCTGACTTTTCGTGTGCCAGCTCTGGTGACTCGGTTGGAAAGGTTCCTCGAGAGAGTAACAATCTTTATGATGATGTGGCCAACGAGCGTCCCAGCACTCTCCTAGCTCTCAACCACGAGGTTTACAGTAAGTTTATATTTACAACTTTTACGAACTTCCGCGGTATCAACAGAGTGCTAACCGGATGTATCCTTTCCTGTTCCCCTCCTTTAGAAACAACTGTGTACGTCTTTTCGAGTCTCGCTTCTACTCTACAAAAGTTGAGTTCGCTTATTTTAGCGAAAACGTTGTACCTCATGCTATTGAGGTCCTTCAAAAAGCGGGATATAAACTCGTTAGTGTAGCTGACTGTCTAGGTATGGAACCGTATCACTACCAAGGTGATCCTTCTCCGCGCGATGTAAGCCCCCTTTACCTGTATCTGCTCCCTCAAGCTAAGAGAAGCAGGCTTCTTGGACCTGCTAAGCCGTCTTCCTTCTCTATCCCAATAATTCGAACAAACCATTCCAAGACTACACAGGCTATCTTCGATCATTTCAATTAACCACACTCCTTTCACACCACGTTCCTTCCGCCTACCTGACTCAAGACAACACGTTTGTTGGCTCTTAGTAGACTGTCCAGAAAACCATTCAATTTTGATCATTATTCTATGGGATCAATCGTGCTCCGCTCAAGACAATAGGGTCAAGGTAATACTACTTACAACCAAGCGTGCTCTCTCCACTGTAACCTGTCTCTCACGGAAACGGATACCTCCGAAGGATAGTGTAGCACCAGTTCCAATCCAGCAGCGATCTGTGTCTCCAGTTGAGATTTCAGATCTACCGTTGGCAATCTCTCAAAGAACACCTCAACGCGCTTCAGAGGTAGACCAGCATCGAATCTGGATTTTATAAAAAGAAAAAGGCTTTCGTCACTGAAAGAGATTTTGCGAGCTTCGAAGATCCGCAGTCTGGGACAAAGGCAATCGATCGGTAACCCCTGCTCGGCAGGTACCCTGAACTGGTTCAAGAGGTTGTCGTTCACTGCGTATGACATGGGTGCACTGAAGATCTCGCGCCCCTGGAGTCGTCGAGAATTAATCTCGTTGTAAGCGAAGCACTTCGCAGGCATTGTTCCAATTGGACATCAGACAGGTTGCCGATGATATATAGAGTGTCTAGCATAGGCAGGCGAAAGAGGAAGGACGACGCAGAAACTTCTTGGTCGTTGTGTGTCATGGTAGTGGTGAATTTGAATGTGGTGAGCAGAGGTGCGTTTAGACTATCAAAGAAAGTACGAAGCGAGCGTGAAGTCTCTTTGATCCAGAGTTGTTTGAGGCACGGCATGGAGACTTTGGACATCAATGGGAGTCCCGTCGTGTGATCATTGATCGTGCCGCTCATATCTATACTACAGCGCACCAAACTATGACACATGCTCAACACTTCTAGCACATGTCGTGGCTCAAGTCGGTAGATGCCAAAAAAGCCACCGGCTAGTTCATCAAATGGGAGGCCACAATTTTCCAGATAAAGCTCTGTAAGGGTAGACCACCCAACTTTATAGGCGAAGATGTCCCCCGGCATGCTGGAGATGCGGAGAGTCTGCAGCCGAGTTGCACCAAATACGGCATTGCTAATGTCGGCTTGGAAGTTTTCAAGCGATTTGATCGATAAAGATTCGAGTAATGGGACGTCTCTTGCGGATAGGGTCAAGAATTTTAACAGCGCACCGCACGACAAGGTAAATTCAATACGTCTCCAGCGATTGGCATGGAGAATGAGAACAGACATCATATCTGCAGCGACGTCAAAATCGCTGTCACGGTAGCCGGACGAACGGAAACCCCCCGCTGTTACTTGTGCGAACGAGATAGACAGAGGACACTGTCCAGATCGTGCTAACCAAGCTGCGACGACATCCGTTCGACGGGATGATGTCAATGATCCTTCACTGACGAGATGCGCATCATGAATGATCGGACTTGGAACAGTGATATGGATGCTCGCCCAGAGACGAGGTGTCGATAAGGATATGTCTCTCCATGAGCGAGATACACGACCAAAGACCAATGGTGCTTCATTGAAGCTCATGACAGTGTTGTGGTCCGTTGGCAGACAGCGAATAAAGATTTCTCGCAAGATATCGGGTGGAAACGGTCCTATAGGAGATAAAAGTGCTCTGTAGGTGGCGATACGATTTTGTAGGATCCGTTGTCGATCTAGAACAACGGTAACCTCATGATCAAGTTGATCAAGTTCGGAAATGGTGGCGTCCAGAGTTCGCTGTATATTCATTTGTTCAGTGTTGGTCCTGATCTGGCTAGTAAAAGACATAGGGAGGACTTCCTGTCCGTCTGTGGGCATCTGACGGAATGCTGGACGTGGATTCTGTGCGACAAGTTAAATGTATCGAATAGATCAATTGGTTGAAGCATTGAGGGGTGGGAACTTGGCTCTAGAAGTCGAAGCAGCACAGCTTTCAGCACCTTTTCAACACACTGACGCATGCCATATCTAGTTGTCAGAGAACGTTACATGAAATATCGGATGATTGCCAAGACGCGGTTATGAAAATCTCAAAGTTGGACAAGAGCCAGACCATCAGAAATTGTAGGGGATGATTTGATTGTCGCGGAGAAATGTACGGCAATATATATATATAGATGGTCATACACTTAAAAGGCGATCTGGTATGGCTTCGTCGAGACTCGAAATCCGGAGCAGTTTCGGAAAATAATGGCACTCGCAAGGAAATACATACGTCAACTTCCTTTTTTGATCCGAATGGATTCATCGTCGTTCCAGAAAGTCAAACATTTTTTTTTATAGAAAGACACGTAATTGTCATTATCTTTCGGAAGCGCTGTAACTTAGATACTTTTTCGCATTATCACGAATACACTGTTGTTACAGCCTTGTTCACAGTCAACTATTAGATATTGGAAGGTTTTACACCGTTTCTTGAGGATGTACGACCAATTTCACACCCGAAACCTGATCAAGTTCGAGCCTTTTCAAAGCACCGACAATTCCTCCCAGACCCCCCGGAACGACTTCGACCCTGTTGGGCTAAGAACAAACAAAACATTATTAAGAAAACGTACGTCAATCACACATCAGTAAAATATTTACCTTAATATCGCCTGTCTCTAACAACTTCGTCAGGTTGGCGTAGAATTGCTCTCCTAGATCCTTTGCGTGGGGTAAGGTCCAGATGCCAAGGCAGGTATGAATGTTTTTGCCTTCGACCGCCTTCACTTGGGATGGGAGGACAAGAACAAGGGTGCCGCCATTCGCGAGAATGCCATAACCAGTGGCTTGTGTGTCGGGCAGAGAGACTGCATCATATACAAATTCAACTGGTTCCGATGTTATCTTGCAGATTTCTGCATTGACAGTGTCAGCAGCCAGGTTACGATTGAGGACATGAGTTGCCCCAAGTGACTTGAGGAAGCTTTTATGCTTGACCGAAGCTGTAGTGATGATGGACGAGAAGCCGGATAGTTTGGCGAACTGAATGACTATAGGTCCCGATATATCAAATGATGTTCTACGATCAAACAAACTGTCTTACCCAACTGTCCAACCGAAGTGGCGCCACCTAACACGACTACAGGCTTGCCTGCGTATTTTCCTCGACCCGACGCGTCAAATGGAGCGATGAGGCCTGCACCGTGAGGCGGGGGCAAGTAAGATCCTGCTACCGCAGCTGCAGCCGCGACGGGGATCGTGGCTGCTTCGTCAAAAGATAAGTGCGAGGGAATCTAATAATCGCATGAGTTCCCATTGATCATTTGCTTGATGGAGGTTAAAGACAGACTTTCGCAGTTGTTACAGCATTCGTGAGGGTGTACTGTTGATATCCAGCTAGATCAACTGCCCATGCGCCCTGGAAAACGCTGAAGATTTTCATTACAAATCCCGGATTCGATCAAGTAGAATTGACATACACTCTATCTCCTTTAGTGAAGCTAATTACACCTTCACCAACTTCTTCAACGACTCCAGCGATATCAGTTCCGACGAGCGCAGGATATTCCTCAATGAAAATGCCATATTTTTGGATTTTCCAGTCTACAGGATTGAGCGCAGTGGCTTCAATTCGCACCAACAGTTGACTGGGTCCTGGATGGGGAATGGGGCGTTCCTTTAGGGTGAATGGTGCAAATTTGGCATCAAGGTAAAGGGCTTTTTGAGTATGAGACATAATCCAAGGTGGTCTGAGTTCTTGTCGAGATTGGGTTCGAAATACGGGTCGTTCTTTATATGCCTTGGAAAAGGTTATTCTAGAAGAATAAAAATCTTGGGAGTGTGCTTGGTAAGACAATCTAAAAGATGACTGAGCATGGGTGTGTAATACTGAGATAATTTATCACGACAATTATATACGGTCGCTCGTTTTCAGCCTAAGACGATATCAGATGACAGTCGATCTGATTGATAGACATTCGCGTAGCAAAGGGGTTGCCCGAATCTGGAGATCTGACCACGAGGAGACTCACTGGATCCGATCAAAAGAAGAAGAAGGTCAGAAAAGAATCTCAGAATTTGTGAAGTCTCGACCACAGTCTAGAGCTGACTTTGGCTATATTCTAACGGAGGTATATTAATAAGTTCACTGCAGTGCCCCAGGACCTAAGGGGGTCACATGTACAATATGTCATATCGGGTTACAATGTTTTTCCCATGAGAGTATGTAGTAGTAGTAATAGTAGTTGTAGTAATAGTAGTATTTATCCGGGATGGTCCCCTCACTGAACACATGTAGTTCAAAAGAGGTAAAAACATGGGCCATACAATTTTTTGGAAGGGTAGAACATGTCTATAAATGGAAATATCTGACTCAAACAACCTTCCGTCCGGGATGGTCCCCTCACTGAACACATGTAGTTCAAAAGAGGTAAAAACATGGGCCATACAATTTTTTGGAAGGGTAGAACATGTCTATAAATGGAAATATCTGACTCAAACAACCTTCCAAAGGCTTCTTCTCACTTCCATTTCGGAGTCTTTCCACCTGGCCCCTCATGCAAGCAGGCCCCGCCCCCTGCATGGCTAATTAGCCTGAATGTTGCAGTTACCTGCCACTGGCAATACCAATGGTTATTTCCTCAATATTTCCCTTTGGAGAATCATTAGATAACTAGTGATCTCATCAAATACATCAGTCCTCTCCCAAGTCACATTCTCCTCACAAAGTATGATTCTGTGCCTTTGGCACAAATCTTATAACTTGTTGCCCCCAAGCCCCCCTGTATGCAGTCTCCACCTTAACCTCACTTCATTCAGTTAAGGCTCCATATATGTATACTGTACTCAGTCTCCACCATAACTGAATGCACCAATACTCGTCCACATGCAAAGCATGTGGGGTTGAGTGCCATAACCTCACACATGAATCTTATAACTTGTTGGGGGCTTTGCCCTCAAACCTTCTCATACACAGTCTCTGCTCACTTCATTCAGTTAAGGCTCCATATATGTATGTCTCTACCATAAACTCAACTGCATTCGGTCATGGCTCCAAATATGTATTGCTGATACTCTTCCACATGCAAAGCATGTGGAGTGGAGTGCCATAACCTCACTTTGTTTGGTTATAGCTTATAAACATTGCTAGCATGAGAAGCTTTTCCCATTGTAAAAAGTGTCAAAGAAACCTGTTATGTCATTTCTTTGTTAGCTTTTTGTAATAGAAAAAGGCATCTTTCTTTGTTAAAAGCCTTTTTATGTCAGAAAAATGTCCAAAAGAAATGGCATAACAGGTTTTTTTTATACTATTTTTAATGGAAACATTTTCCAGGGCCAGCAGTGTAAAGCTCACTCTGCCTGGTTATAGTTCCATATATGTATTAGTATCCTCATATATATATATATATATATATATATTTTTAAAAAAAAATTTTGTACAATAAGCGCATGGCACCTATGTTACATGGTACTATGGGGGTACAATATTTACAAGAGCTGGAGAATGCTACACCCCTTCACATACATGGAGAATAAGCAAGCCAGTATGTCCTAGTGTCATTTTAGACTCCACTCCCTTAGTAAGACCCATTGGAAAACTGGCGCTGTATCTGCATAGTGATGGTGGTGACAAATGCTCATCATAAGACAGTGAGCTGGGAGGGGACAGGCAAAGCGGCATACACCCTGCCAAAGCTGAATCTAAAGGAAAAGAGAGCTTTGATAGAGGGATAGAGCTAAACACTATCATTATAAAAGGTTGTAGGTTTAATCTTGGGATAATAGATTGGTGTTTATGCTCAGGAGATGTGTGTCTGGTTGTGGGTGGCTTGATCATTTCTGGTGGTCTGGATGGTTTTTTAGGTGTCTTTGGGAGTGACAATCATGAATATTTTAGTGCTCTAGATGAATCTGAAGAGGTGCTTTGAGGCATCCAGAGATGAAAGGATGAAGTTTAAGAACTCAGCTTTGCAACAAAGTTTGGTGTGGAGGTGGACATGGCATTTGTGTTGATAGTGTGGGCAATTGAGTAGGATGTGTTTGACTGTCTCCACCGATAGGTCATGGCAGTGCTGGCAAGTTGAGGTATCTGAGCGGTGGATCTGGAATAGGTATCGGTCAAGAGCAACATGGCCAGTTTTGTCAGGGTACTACCCATTTGGATCCCATCAACTGCTAATCTTACCTCCAGTGTTGGCATCAAGGCAATCTCCAGAGATTTGCCCTTTTAGGGTTGTCTCTTGTTTTTGTGTGGCTTATGTGTATTATACAGTTGGTTCCCATGCTTCCAGAGCCTCTGAAGTGTTACCTCTGGCATAGGGGATCCCTGTAAGGGTGACCTCTGGAAGCTGTGGCGCAATCACACAACTGGCAGAGGGAGATCCAAAGTCTATATTGAGTACTGTATAGGTAGGTACATGCATA
>JAGGAX010016740.1:0-31518 GCA_017657335.1 Termitomyces titanicus | reverse complement strand
CCTTGTCATGTCTTTTGCTCCGCAAGCCATTAACGATTTGACAGGACGCATCGCCATCGTCACTGGAGGCGGAACAGGTATTGGGCTCTTGATCACTCAGGGACTCGCTGCTGCCGGCGCGAAAGTGTACATTACTGGACGCCGCTTAGATGTTCTCACAAAAGTTGCCCACTCATGGACTGCACAAAAGTCTGGCGGGGATATCGTCCCGTATGCTCATTTTTGGGGGTCGCGATAGACTGTCAAGTCAACTAATAAACTTACAGGTTGCAGATGGATGTCACAGACAAGACAAGCATCATCGCCGGCAAGAAGGTCATTGAAGAAAAGGAGGGAAAGCTTCACATCCTTGTCAACAAGTTCGTCTTCGTATGTATCTCCAAAACTTTGGGTGTTCATACTATTTAATACCCAGTGCCGGACAAGTTGGCCCCACATCTGAATTCTTCAATGACCTTTCTGCACCTCAGCACAAGGACGCAGAAACACTTGGAATGGCCTTGTTTGAGAATGAGTCCTTCGATGGATGGGCCGATCTTTACAAGATCAACACTTTCGCCATCTTCTTTGTCACCAATGCCTTCTTAGGGCTCCTTGACAAGGGAACCAACGATGTCCCGGGCTACTCCTCTCTCGTCATCAACATTACCAGCATGAGCGGTGTCATCAAGGTCGCCCAAGACCATGTACGTCTTACTTGCATCCACGGTTAGTTTCCTATCCACAACTCACCGTGTATCTTGCGCAGTTCTGCTACAATAGCGCTAAGGCTGCTGGATCGCACTTGACGAAGATACTTGCCACCGAGTTTGCGCTCAAAAACATCAATGTGCGCGTCAACGCCATCGCGCCAGGCGTTTACGCGTCAGAGATGACATTTGATGAAATCAAGCCTGAAGATGTTGATAAAATCGGAAAAGGCGTATGTGGTGTACCAGCGAAACGGGCGGGAACGCAAGTTGCTCATCTCCTTTCTGCGTCATTTGAGTGCTAAAAGATTATGTAGTGGTCAAGAAATGGCTGGCACCGCTGTCTACCTCGCGTCGCGTGCCGGAGGTTATACGAACGGCCAGGAAATAGTCATTGATGGTGGCTATGTGGCAGTCAACCCCTCTGTTGTCTGATACTTGACCATACTTACATACAAGGAACCTCGTGGAATCGGGGTGCATATCGTCCGACGAGATCGCCCTTGACTATAGCTTCGCTTTATATTTATATCAGGAAATTTTGAGGTTAATTGCATACTGACTAAGTAGCTGATACACCGGTCAAGGAAATGAACATTAAGGGGCAGACACGTAGCAGTCGGTAAATATACGTTACTTACCAAATCCCATGATCAGTCGTTTGTGTTGGGCCGCAGCATGTGAACACGGCATTAGCAGCCTGTGAGGCTCCAACGAGGCACTAATGATGATCGTGCTTTTGAAAGGGGGGGAAGTTGCGAGGAAAGATATTGTCAACGCAGCCACGGCGGTCTTTTGCGGCTTTAATGACTCATTGAACTCAGCTGAGAAAGGCGAAATGTGGCGGTGTGATATGTAATTTACAAGGAAATTGACCGTGGGAAGTTTGGATGGTAGGGAACGCGATACTCCCAGGTTTAGAAATCTAGAGCCATTACGTTGCTCCACTTCTATCATGTCTCATACCCGCCGACCATACCAGGCTGGCACTCAAGAATATGCAGCCGTACCACAGAGTCCTCCCAGAACCATGAGTGCCTCTGGCTCACGGCGGTACACACGACCTCCAACCAGAAATGTTTCTGTTAACAGCAACCATCAAACATTGCAGGCAGGACGAGGGGCTATTGCTGCGGGCGTTGCAACTGGAGCTATTGGTGGTGGATATGGGCCCTATTCTGTATGTCTTTTGTTATCTCGCGGCCTCGTGTATCTCCTAATCCACCCCTAGTACCATCCAGACCATGGCAGAGATGCCGGAGTTTATAATAACGGCGCTAGATTCGGTGCATCACTCTCAGAACAGTCTGCGCTTCCATCACAAGAAAAACCGCCCGTCCAAAACACTTCTACGGTGCCACAATATCTATGGGACAAGGACCCTGACCTCGACGACGCACTTCACAATCCAGATATTCGCGGGCATGATGACAGTTCATTTACGATATTTTCTTTACGAGGGTGGCTAAACGCAACTGCCCTTGTTGTCCTTGTCGTTGGATTGATCACCCTTTTTGCTGGGTACCCTGTTATCTATCATTATACCCATCCAACACCCAAAATATCAGGATTCAACCTCGGTGGAATCAATGGAACAGGACAGATACCTGATTTACCAGGAATGCCAAAACTCATCGACCCGGAAACACCAGAGTCTGCTCAAACTCGCTTTGGTTCGGACGGGAAGAAATACAACCTTGTTTTCAGCGACGAATTCAACACCGATGGACGCTCATTTTACCCTGGAGACGACCCGTTCTGGGAGGCTGTGGATCTTCATTATTGGTGCGTTTGACTCTATCTCCGCGATTTGTATGTGAAGCTGATCTTCAACGTGATACTCATAGGCCGACAGGAGATTTGGAGTGGTATTCACCTGATGTAAGAGGGTTTCTTCTCTTTCTGGAAAAGATCAATCAATCGCTCATCAGGCAATAACAACGGAGAACGGGAAACTAGTGATCACACTCACGGAGGAAACATTCCACGACCTCAACTTTAAGAGCGGTCAGTCCCCACGTCAGGCCTTTTTTTCGGTCATATCTATACTGACGGATTCAAACGCGCAAGGTATGATGCAGTCATGGAACAAGCTGTGTTTTAACACTGGCTATGTTGAGGTCTCTGTCAGTCTGCCGGGGAGCGCGTCGGTGCCTGGCCTATGGCCCGGTGCGTGGTCTATGGGAAATCTTGTTAGTTGATTATACTTCGTCTCGTATATCTCTTAATCCAATTTCATACATACTCATAGGGGAGAGCTGGCTATGGTGCGACGACGGAAGGGATGTGGCCTTACAGTTACGATTCATGTGATGTTGGTACATTCCCAAACCAAACCGCGGCCGATGGCACTCCTGCAGCGGCTGCTACAGGATCTTCTGATGGTGGACCACTTAGCTTCCTTCCCGGTCAACGGTTATCTGCATGCACATGCCCAGGTTCAGACCATCCTGGACCTTCGGTGTCGGATGGACGAGGTGTTCCCGAAATTGATATACTCGAGGCTCAGGTCAACACAAGCTTGTTCCAGGGAGAGGTGTCCCAAAGCTTCCAATGTGCGCCTTATAACTACCAGTATCAGTTCAACAACGCGTCGCCGGCCACCACGATATATAACCCTGACACCACAAGCTTCAATAGCTATAAGGGTGGTGTGTTTCAACAGGCTGTATCTGCGGTCTCTTTGGTCGATAGCGCAAATTATAACGGCGCGGGATACTCCGCATATGGCTACGAGTGGTATTTCGATCAGAAACAGCGCCAAAACGGTTACATTACATGGTATAGTGGCGGCGTTGAAACATGGACCATCACCTCGGCTTCCATTGGAGCTGATCCCATATCGCAAGTCAGCGATAGACTGATACCGGAGGAACCAATGGTTTGTATTGCGTAAACTTTGATAAGCTTTGGGAGTACCTGATATCCATGCTAGTATCTGGTTCTGAATCTGGGCGTGTCTCCTGGGTTCCAAAAGCAAGATTGGAAGCATTTACAATTTCCTGCAAAGATGTACGTTGACTACGTCCGGGTATACCAACGACAAGGAACAAAGAACGGCATTACTTGCGATCCCCCAGATCATCCCACATCCGCTTATATTCAAAAGTGCGTTCAATGACCGTTCCCCCAAAGGTAGTGGTTTCATAGCGTTATCTAGACATATCGAAGCATATAGCAACCCGAACCTTACAACATGGGCACAGGCTGGAAATACCTTCCCTCGTAACTCTGTATATCACGGATGCTAATCCTGCTGGACTCTATTATGACGGTTTTGAAGAACGAACGACATGCACGACGACAATCAATACCAATAATGTTATCCCTTACAGCCCACGCCACCTTGTACCGACTTTTGATATCCGGTTGAGCTTCCCTGGAAATCCTTGCTCAGCTATCCGTTTACCGCCGCCAAATACCAATCAGGTCATAATCCTTAGAGCATGTCTCGTGTTATTCTCATACCTCATTTCTGCTTGCATTTTTCTCATCACGAACATTAATATCGTATTTATTACATGGATATGCTGCGGAGCTGTTGAACATATATTACTTTTACGACTTTACACGGTGCTCCTTTGGTGCTCCTTTCTATGTGGCGCTTTTGAGTCGTCACGACTACCTCTTCCACTTTCATTTAGGCATGTAAATTATATGATTTAGTAACTTTCGCTTGAGAACTCTTTCACACAAGTTTTTGAGGATCCAAAATCCGGTACTGTGAGGAACAGATTACTTAGTAGCTTCATGAGAACCTATTTGTACGGTGTTTGTCATGATCGGACAATTTGGTGTGGGCGTGCCTCTCTTGATTACCTTTTTCGTTTCATCCTTGTGTACGGCACATGTCGACCTGTGCACTACTTGATTCTTCTTGAGAATAACATGTTCGGTGAGGGAGACAGACGCATGCTGCGGACTGCACATGGGATGCCATCCGATTTAAGAGACGCGTCGGGCAGTGGCAAGTAGTATGTACTTTTTCTGCGACTAAGTCAAAAACATTGTGATAGATCTGACCTGCATTCGCGTCTTCTGCGTAGTTTCAACAAAGAACCGACAGTAATTATGCCTCCAACAAACTCAACTGTTGTATGTTCAGCATGATTTCTCAAAGAGTTATCCCTCATATAGGATTCTAGAGGAAGGGAAGACCCGGACTTGGGTTTACGAGGTCAGACCTGGGGAAGGATAAGCCCCCGGCTGGGAATGCGACGGCGAGGCAAACTCTGACAAAATCCGGTCTATTACCACCCGCGAAAAGGCAGAAAGTCGAGACATCAGGGAAGGGAGAATTCGTGCTGGGTCGAGGTGAGTAAATTCGTCATTCTGAAATATGTCTTCTATTATCAATCTTTATAATTATGTATAGGTAAACCTAGAAACCAAGTAGCATCCTCTAAATCCGAGCCCACACCACTTGCGATTAGCTACATTGACGTAGATGCGGATGATAATCAAATTATGCACCAGGTTAGTGAACGGCAATGGTCGAGCCCTGAAATCTGAGGCTGAGATTTTTCTCGAGTTTCAAAGTACCAAAAAACCTGGTTACGATGCATTGATCAACCCATCCGTTTCGTCGGAGGAACTTGACGGCGTCAAGGACATACAATTGGTCAACGAGAAACAGGACCGAGATGTTGGGACAATTTCTACTGACTATCCAGCTGCTGAAAGTTTCCTCGCCAAGCGCAAGTCATCCCCTCCGCGATTCCGGGGGTACGATGGTGACGTTGATGAACTTGAATACGTTCCTTCATCCTCCAGTCAAGCCTCTGGATCGCGTCAAGTCAAGGATGGAGCTGCGACGAGGGCATTAGAATCACAGGTTGGCTTGTCATCTGACCCCATCTCGGATTCATCGCCGCCACCTCAGGGTCGTGTCAAGCAGCTGGTCCACCATATAGAACAGAACAAGACGTATAAACACGTGGACCTCAGAGTCATGGCGAAGAGTGGCATCAAAAATTCGATGAAGACCAAAGTACGTATTGAGTATCGTATGAAGACAACTATGACAATCGCCTGCATAGAATTCAAATAGACAGAAAGCTAAGAATTCTTTGGATGAAATCATGACCCCCACTCCTTTTATGCGTTCATCAAAACGTATTGGGAAACTCTGGATCGAGAAGTGGTTCTTTGGCGCTGAACGCAGAGAAAATCTAAAGGAATGTTTTGTCTCATGGGAGCAGAACACATTGACGGTGTGGGAAGACGACCAGAAAATTGTCTGGTTCAAACTCAAAGAAGACCTCGATTGTGTTGAGGTGAGTAACATTGTTTCATAATATAAGTCCTACTCCGTTTGTTTAAGTGTTATTTCTGCAGTACTGTGAGAACGAACCCTTTGTCGTCAAGTTAATGACGAAGGTATCGTCTAGCACGAAGTTCGATCGTAGAAATCATGATTATTTCGAGATAGGTATGTGATGTATTCTACCTGAATGAGTATGTTACCATAAAAGATGTCAAATGTCAAGGCTCTTCACGTCTCTTGGGAGAGGTCGTCATTTGGATTGAGAAGCGAGAAAATGTTCAAAAAAATTACGGGTTATTTATCTCTTGGCTCAGACAACATAGGCAGAAGTGTACGGTATCTCGGTGCGTCTCGTATTCATGCTACGATTTGACATTGTTATGAAATTCTACTGCAGAGGTCCTGCTGGTAATAGCATGTGGACAACAGCATTCAATGGGGCTGAGGTATATGTTCAAACTCTCCGTCGACAGTACAATTCAGCAGAGACGGACAAAGGATCACTCAAACGCACTGCACCTCCCGAAAATGATCATGATTTTACACCTCCGCCGGTTGATGAACTATCGCGAGATTCCCTCGTTCAACCAGATACCTCAGTATCATCATTGCGTTCGGCTTCTCGAACAATGTTGTAATATCTGTACCCCGTATCATTCCAAACTCATAGCTTTCACAGGATCACTCGAAAAAGTGGAGATGGATTACGCCGCTCAACACGAAGACGACGATCCCCGTCTGTTGATCCAGAAGAAGTGTGAGTATCTATTAGGTGCCTTCACGACTTCAATTCAATCAGTTTTTTTTGCAAAGAATTCTTTGTTATCCTCAAGGAGTACCAGGCGCCGTCTACATCAAAAACAGTGATTATAGAAGGCTCAGACCCGGAGAGTATCTCAACGATACTCTTATAGAATTCGGTCTCAAGTAAGGTTTTCGCACCCTTGAGGTCCAACATTGCCCTCACTATGCTATATCTTAGGGTGTGGCTCAGCAGACTTCAGGAAAGCAATCCAGAGTTGGCAAGTCAGGTACATGTCTTCAGTTCATTCTTCTACCATCTCTTGGACAACAAGAAGTAAGCTCTGGATTGCCAATAGATTTCATCTTTAACCTTCTCTCGTAGTCCGGAAGAAGGCTACGAAAGTGTACGCAAATGGACAGCCAAAATCAATATCTTCAATAAGAAATATATCATAGTACCTATAAACGATGACTCTGAGTGGGCCGTTAATTTTGTCCAAGGGATTTTTTACTAAAATTTACGTCAGGCAGCATTGGTACCTAGCAATCATATACCATCCTGAACGTATCCTTACCCCCACGAACCTCGTTCAAGAGAAAACCCCTACTGCTGAAGGTGTTCTGAAATCTGTGTTCGCATCTCGACCTAGTCCGTCGCCTTCTACCACCGAGACATCACTTTCTGCCTCCGGAAACCCTGAGCCTCCATCATCTGTGGTATCTATTGAGTCGTTGACTTCTGCGAATGATGTTGAAATTGCCCGAATGATTGAAGTAGAAGAAGAAAGAAGTGTTTCTGAAGGCTTGCTCATTTGCGATCCCTCTTGTTCCATCGAAGTTGAAACTGTGGGTTCTGAAATGCCGTCTCGAGCAGCCTCCAACATAGAAAACGATATGTCGGACAACGGAATGACTGATGTGACAGCTTTATCCGACCCTGGTACGACGCCGACGGAAAGGGCTTCTGATATGGACGTCGATGATAGGGAAACATCGCCTCTGGTGTCGAATCATACTAAGACTGTTCCTGTTGACCACATTATACACGATGTAGACATGCCAGATGTCCCTTCGGCATCATCGATGCGAACCAATGGGGAGACCACTTCCCATATTGACGATGACGTCGAGCAGGCCTCAACATCAATTGCCCCTGCCAACTTCTACGGAATGTCGGCAAAAGCAATGGGCAAGCAAAAAGCTATACCTAATCAAGCTGTCTTACGCAGGAATGATTGGCATGGGCCTGCAATAGATTGTTCTGTGGGAGTAAAGGACGATGACCACCACGAAGACAACCCCTCGATATCAACACCTGAGATCGAAAATACGTACGTGTCATCACGTTGATCAATCCTTCATGTTCTTGACCTTCGTTCACAGGACCTATATTTTCACCTTTGATTCTCTTGGTACCGAGCGTCTGCCCGCTATCGAACGTCTTGGTACCTATCTGAAGCAAGAAGCACAAGATAAATTAAAAAAATCAGACACTGGTGATGCTGTGGGCTTCAAAGCCCAGGTGAGTTGTAAATACAGGAGACAATCAAAGGATAACCATGTCTTTAATTCAGGTGCCCGTCCAACCTAATTTTTATGACTGTGGACTATATCTGCTCCATTTTGCGAAGACTTTCATGAACGACCCGGTTAAATACTCCCGAATTATCCGAGTGTGTTGGGATGCTTCTGCTATAATGTTATTGACAAAAAAGTGTTTTCAGACACGAGGGAAAGGGCCAGTCGAAAGTCGGACTCGGAAGATTGATTGGAAATATGAACAGACAGTCGATATGCGTGAGCGATTTCGGGAAGACATTGACAAGCTTTCCGCGGAGTGGAAGAAGGATCGCGCTGAGAAGGAAGAGGCGAAGCGGAAGGAGGCCGCTGAAGGGGGCCCATCTATTCAAGTCATTGAATCGTCAGATGATGAAATCGACATTGTTGAAACGACGCCAGCTCCAGCCCCAGGCAAGGCGAAAAAGAAAGGAGGTAAACGGAAATCACCAAAGAAAGATACAAATGTGATGCGGCTGAGGTAGCTCGGACTCTTTGAAGGGTGCTTGTATTCCCTGCGGCATGTATTTCTCAAGTTTTTTCGGCTTTATTAACTTAATCAACCGGACTCACGTATTCACCGATTCGCACCTAGTCATCTTACTCAACAAACATAATCATGCACTGTAGATCTTGGAACTAACCCATAATTTGAGTTGTAATCAAAACTCTTTGACGTCCTAGAAGGATATACTTAATTGTAACCTGTTGGAGGGTCAATTCGGTAAGGCAATTTTCAGGAAAACAAGCACCTAACCATAGAATTGAAACATAGTTGTTGTCTCTCCATTTCTTATTGACATAAATCTCAGTGAGATCACAGTGCAGAGATTTACAATTGGTTCGTTGTTCGTCTCCCAGCACCCTCGTGCTTGTGTTCGGAAAGACGGATAGGATTATGTAACGCGACGGCAATCACCGATTGAACGAAAAGTACCCTTTGACAGATTTAGAATGCCACTAAGACACCTCACGTCCCATTTCGAACTCCACTAACTTCTGAGTCCCTTTCTCGCATGATGCGGACGTGGCGAAGCCGGAAGACCAACTAATGCTTTGCGAGGCAACTGAACCAGGGCTGCGACAGGATTCTGAGGAGAGGGGGACAGATTCCCTTGTCCTTGTCTTTCGTTCGCAAATGGATCGACGACAGACGTCAACGAGATGACACTGGCCATCCTTCGATGACCAACTGGAACATCTGATGGATTACGAAGATGCTGCCGCGATGTCAAGTGGGAAGAGGAGGAAGGTTCACTTGGGATCGAAGGGCCCAGAGACATTGTTTTGACCGTCTGCACACTGATTCGAATTGAATGGACAGCTACTATGTTGAACATTTCTTCAATATCGAGTGAATCTATTGAAGTGGCGTCGTCGATAGGGTCATGTACAGCCAATGTCCTACTTGAAACCTGCTGGTGGTTAGGAATAGGCTGTGACCATGACGCCACGGACCCCTCTATAGTACGTTTTCTCTTGGCATAAGGTATATCTTCAAAGAACATTTGATCATCCCCCGGGGTGGGCAATGATCGTTTTTCTGAGGGGTTAGACGGTGGATTGAAGTTGCGAATGACTCGTCTTCGTCGCCTTGCGCGAAGGACGAAGAGCAATATGCAAAGCGCGATTAAGACCACCAGACCACCTCCGATAGCGGCGCCAAAAATGACAGACCTGGTCCTGGTTGGCGCACTGCTTGTAGTCGTTAGGCAGTCTGCCGGACTGTCATGATTCCCCCCGACTAGATCATTGTCAAGTTTTCATCACTAGAAGCTTGCAAACAAAAACACACCAGTCATGATTGCAGAACTTGCCAAGTTTTGACCTGAACCATCACCAAACACCAATACCACTTTTTCTCTCTGGCCAAGACTCAAGAAATAAGTCGCAGTTCCTGTTGTAGTGTCGTCACTTGTCAAGTTCAAGAGGCGAGACAGCCCTTGAGTATTGAACATTCGGACAGTTGGGGCATGAGAAATCACAGTGCGGTTGTAGTGTAACGTGAAATTCCCGCATTGTAAAAAAGTGCTCTTGTTCACGACGAAATCGTTCACTATCCCACCTTCACCGTCAGGTGTCGAGAGACATGAACTATCCTCAGTTGGCGATGGAAGAACTCGAATGACATCAGATATCTCAGCGACGCTGTTGTTGTTGGCATTATCAAATGATGCGATGAACGGTGTACCAGCTGTGAATGGAATGTGATTCACATGGATACTAGAGGCGCCAGAGTGGACATTAACGATGGGTAGGGAGACTGGTGTGGAATTGAATGGTACCAGCGTTAGCCAAGTTGGAATGGCGTTAGCTTTGAGGTTCCCGGAGAATGAAATGGAGATCGGTTCGCATTGTCTGACCTCTGAAAAGTGAAAAGTGAAAGATCGAGAGTTTGAAAGGACCACCTGCGGTCCAAAGGCCAAGATGCTGAAGACCTGCACAGCGGGAAGGAGAGTCATGACCCCTAGAAGAAGAGAGCAGAACCTGCAGCCGTAAGTTACGGGCTTGCCGTTGAGGTTGAAGGGACAAGGAGAGTACTTGCGAGACGACTTCCGGAGTTGAACGCCAAAGGATTGGAATAAAATCAAGAGGGACCTATTTTCAAGCTGAGGAACCCTCATGGATGATGCCGTCTTTGATGATTCTCAACAAAATCATTGGGAGAGGAGGCGATCCAGCGATGATGCCGCTGATGATCTCACCAACCTTGCCACTGACAGCGAGAACGATTCGTAGTGCAATCACAAGACGACCAGGGAAAATGTCCAACTGAGGCGAGGTTGGTTGGGTGGTAACCTGATTATCGGCGAGGAGGTCTGCGCATGTTTAACCTGAAACGGTCAGACTTACAGGATGTAGAGACTAGATCCCGCTACATTCTGGCTATAAGTAGTACATAGACTGTGTTGTTGCAGTCCATGGTGATGCATGAAAGTGGATCCGAACTCCGCATCTCTCAAGTTCGGGACCATTGAACACGCGCCGCCATTCGGCAACATGTCCGAAATCCGAGCCAGTCAAACGCTCACAGGCGCGGCCCTTATAATCCTAAGCTCTAACACCAAACCTAACCCAAAATGCAATGTTTTTTATATATGTTGGCACGGATATCATGTGTCAAAAGGCGGTCCTCAAACTTGACTCCAAAGTTCGACACGAACGAGTGCGCACGTGACACTTCTTGCTCTGAACGATGATCCGAGTCCCTTTAGTTTCTCGACGATTTTCGCGCCAATGGGTAGCAAGAGGACTGGCCAGTGTAGCAGGAAACATACCTAATTCGCGCCTTCCAATAACATCAAACTTGAATTTTTTTAACTCTGTTCAGAGTGATGGGCTCATACCCGCATTTCGCGTGCTGGACGGCTCCGGGAAACTCATAGATGGTGCCGAGCTCCCTGAGGTGGTTTCTCTGGATCTTTGATCAATAGGCACTCAAGATGTGTTTTATAGATTGATGAAAAGCTTGCGCATAGAATGTACGAAAACATGCAGCTCCTTCCTACCTTGGACAACATTCTTTACAATGTCCAACGTCAAGGCAAGATATCATTCTATGTCAGTATCATTTACTTTCTTTACAATAGTTTGTCCCTGAAAAACTCCCCAGATGACCTCTGTGAGGACCTAGTAATATACAGCCAGAATTCGGTTGACATTCCATCTTAGTACGGAGAAGAAGCAACGATCATTGGTTCAGCGGCTGCTCTCGAATCAGACGACGAGTAAGTATAGACGTTCTTCTGTCTTTGATGTACAAACCTGACGCGTACCTCGTAGGGTATTAGGTTAGTTGCACCAATTTTCAATACGATCCAGACAGCTTGACCGCGGAACATATCCGAAGGCCAGTACCGAGAGATGGGAGTCCTTCTGTGGCGTGGCTTTGGGATTGATAACATCATGGCTCAGTGTTTTGGTAACGAAGAGGACACTTCGACCAAGGGCCGCCAAATGCCGGTTGTAAGCCCATCGATCTTAGCTTGTTCTGCATTTACAACTCATCCTTCAGCATTTCGGATCTCCCGAACACCACTTCCATACCATTTCCTCGCCTCTTGCAACTCAAATCCCTCAAGCTGCTGGTGTAGGCTACGCGCTTCGGCGAGATCCATATCGGAGGGGAAGATCTATAGCTGCATGCTATTTTGGTGAGGGTGCAGCGTCTGAAGGAGGTCAGTTGACGCTGCCACATCCAATGCCGCATAGTCTAACACCCCCTCAGATTTCCATGCAGGACTTATGCTTGCTTCCACCGTTCCCTCCCCCACATTGTATATCACAAGAAACAACGGATTTGCAATCAGTACTCCCAGCACTGAACAATACTACGGTGACGGGATTGCGAGCCGTGGACCGGGCTATGGTATAGACACGGTCAGAGTCGATGGTAACGATGTCCTCGCTGTTCTGCAAGCTGTTCGAGAGGGGCGAAGACGGTGTTTAGAGCAAGGGCGTGCGGTTTTAATCGAGGCAATGAGCTACCGGTAAGTTCTTAGTTCAAGTGTTTAAGGACGCGCCTGATATGTGACCAGTGTTGGTCACCACTCCACGTCTGATGATTCCTACGCATATCGTGCGCGTGCAGAAGTTGAGGATCGGAAACGTATAGATAACCCTATAGTCCGGTTTCGACTCTTCATGGAATCTCAGGGCTGGTGGAACGCTGCAGCTGAAGAGGAGATGAAAATCCGACTTAAGGGTGACGTCATGAAGGCTTTTAAGCGAACAGAATCCTTTAAACGGAATGAGCTGGGTCAACTCTTTACCGACGTCTATGGCGGCGAAGAACCTTGGAATATTGTTTGTGTTTTCTTTTCTGGTCTGTGTGAAGGCTGACTGTCTCGATGTAGAAGGAGCAACGTGAAGAGCTCACGGGTTTACTGAAGAAGTACGGCGAAGTCTGGGAGCCATGGCGATCAGAGTTGGCCAAATTCAAGAATAGCGGTCAAGATCTTCTCAAGCCTTAGACTATGGACACGGTTGTCATTTTCTGTTGTGTAGTATAGTTCCAGAACTGGGATCATATAGACTTTGTAACACTACGTATTCATTACTGTAAAATAAAACATTGAGGTATTTTCTCAAAGAATTGGGAGAAAGAATCGAGGACGTTGTTAGTGAAGACGAAATTGCTATAGAAAGCAGCACAATGCAAGAGGAACTTTTGTCTCGAGGAACTTTTGTCTCCGAACAGAATATCTTGAAATCTACTCTTCCATACTCCGTTATACAAGGGTACATCAGTAAAACGGAAGGGGTGTCTTTGTGATCTTTCTCTGCGGAAATAGGTCTTTGTCTTGAGAAGGAGGTCTCTTGAGGTCTTTGTCTCTTGTCATCGATCTTCGTCTTTTTTCAAGGACTTTGATATTTACATCGGTAGGTTGTTTGTCAATACTATATCTTGATATGTATCTATCAGCTGGCCCCAGGCCTGGTTACGTCGGGGCATCGAAATTTGCTATAGTCTTGTATTTGTATATCATAGCAGCTCAATCCAAAGTGTACATTGCCTCTTCTCCTAATTCAATGGTTGCCGAGTTGTCCTTGTTTGCAAGTAGGATGGGAGGCGCAGCATCGAGATCTGCTTGCATTGCAAGAGAGCCACCACGGAAAGTGTTCACAGCAACCTCCTGTGACATGACAACCGAAGGTTTGGAACCATGCAACGAAATGTAAGTATGGTCAAGGACGCCATTCCTACACCCCTTTAAATAATTGATTCGGAAAAGTGCAACACTAAGTTTCTTACACGGAATGTTACAAGACAGAATACTAATACATTAACATACAGCTCTCAGTGTCCATGCCCAAGGAGCACGCTTAGAACGAAGGGGATAAACATCCCAAGGGCTATGTGGAACACGCGTGCGATAGGTCGCATATCTCCCGCGGAAGCTCCACGATGATCGGACACTGGCTGAAGGACAGTTGCAACATAGAGGAAAGTGCCGCCCTATGATGATTGTGGTATTAGTCTCGTATGACAGATATATGCGCTTTAGATACGTACCGAAACAAGGAGGGCACTCCCGGTCCAATTATCGTCGCCGTTACCAAAGAATGAGAACAAGAGATAAGATGCTACAGCGCTTATGGGTGTTGAAGAGGCAAAGGCTATGATGTATTTCTTGCATTTCGAGCGTGGCAGAGAAGTTGCGAGAAGAGCAGTGGTAAGTGCCAAAGACGTCGGCGCTGGGGTTCTGTGAGCAAAAGCGAGGGAGGAAGGAAAGAAGAATCCAAACCTTTGTGTATAATCAAAGCCAGAAACACGATCACGGATAAACTTGAGGAGATGCCGGACTGGTCCTTGGCGAGAGAAGAAGCACCCAATGCAAGTCCGTCGGCAAGTCCGTGAATGACCAAACCAAGGGTAAGAGAGAAGGCGCGACCAGTAGGGTCTGGAACGTGAACATCATTTGGAGGACTAGGTGAGGAAGGAGCCGGTGATTGGCGATATCCTGGACGGTCCAGCCCTTCCTCTTGTTCAAGCTCTCCTAGTTCAGCGTCAAACTCTACCTCCGTGGATTTTGGAACAGTATCCTTCTTCACGGTGTGTAGAGCCATGTTATGATCGATATGAGAGTGAGAGTGGGAATGGGCATGCGGGGAAATAATTTGCTCGATGACGAGCATGAATGTGAATCCAAAGAGAAGCGATAGGGCAATAGTGGAGGTTGGTATGAGTCCCGGACTCGCTTCTGCTGCTGTTTCTATTCCTCTGATTATGCATTCAGTGAAATGGAGAGGGATCGGCTGGGAACATGTCACGTACTCGGGTATGATAACTCCAAGAGCTGCACCAAGCAACAGCCCCGTTCCCACAGCAGAAAGACGTTCGAGATAGGTTTCTAAATGGGTTTAAGCATTGTATGAAGCTCTGATTTCGTATAGATAAAGGCATACTGGAAAAGGCGATAGACAGGGGAAGAACACCACAGGCAAAGGAAGTTGCTCCGAGGATAATAGACATCACAATGAGTAAGGCCAACATTGTGGCAGAAGCCTTGACCCTAGAGCGCTACGTAATTTTCAAATCGGTGTAGTGACTAATGGATGTAAGGTGGATGGGCAAGATTGCAGTGGCAAGACGAGGAAAAGCGCACTAGCGCAACATCGTCGAATTACACGTCGCCGACTCGGAGTTGGACAAGTTGATGATGAAGAATGCACGTGATTTGTGGCGCTTAGATGCCAACGGCGTGGGAGCGCTTAGCCTTCTGGTCATTAATATTTAATTTCAAAGATCCGCATCAGTCATTCACAAGAACGAAGTGGCGTATACATAGTATACATTTCAGTAACATTAATTTACGATCACCTTGACATCTATCCGCAGCCGCGCACAATCCACTAGCACAGAATATTTCTGTCCTGTGGACATAAAAGGAGTCCAAATAACACGAGCAGGGGAAACTTTCGAACACAGACACGTTGGATGCGTTGGATATTACGATATATGGTCGTATTCTAAACAACAGAATTGTCTTGGGCTGTTATATCCGTAAACTGTCCTTCCCGCCACGACTCAAGTCAAGTCGAAATCGTTTAGCAGACAAGCTTATTGCACTTCACGCAAGAGTCCCTGATTCCGAAATCGCAGGTTTCGCCGGTCGGACTGCATTCATAGACGTGACCCTTGACACAGTCGGGGTTGATGGTGCTGGTGCCACAGAATTCACCCTGAATCTGATTGCAGACGCACTTGGAGGGAGTGCAAGCCTGTATTTGTTGGAGAGCTGCGGAAGAAGACAGGGAAAGAAGCGTACGCGTTTGGTGACACCCTCAGTAGAGGCGGCGACCAGGCCGGCGAAAAGTAAGAAAGGAGCAACGACGTAGAAGAACTAAAAGGTGATCTGAGTATCAATGACAATGTAAAGCCAGGCGAATGGTGTGTACCTTCATTCTTGTGAAATAGAGTGCAGTGAAAGTTGGGATATCGAGCGCTAGCGCTACAAAAAATGAAGAGTAGAAGTGCGTGAAGACTACGATGGTCACGAAAGAACAAGATTTTATGTGGTTCGGAAATATGTAGATCATAATTTGATGAAATGTTTCCCCATGGAGGACGATGAGTTTCACGTTGTGCGGCACCGCAGAAAGCTACACATGTACATAGTGGAAGACACCCGAGGTTTGGGTATTCGATTAGATATTACCGGAACGAGATTGATATACACAGCAGTCCATGCTCGCTTTGAACAAGGTTCGTCAAGAGGAGTGAAAGGGAGGAAACGTTGCATACCGCCCATATGTTGTGCCTGGTCACGGAGTGATGCCGCGTAGGACGAGACTGGGATGAAAGGGGAGTCAAGCCAAGGTACATCAAGCCACGGTGACAATAATCTCCACCAGAATGACATAGAGGTAGTCAGCGAACGCTCTGTTGCGATGACAAGAGCTCTGTCAAACTGTCGGTCAGTCAATGTTGGCAGTCCATCATGCATCAGCTCTGATACCATCGCGCTGAAATTGACGATTTCAAGCCACAGGTAGATCTCAAAAGGAGACGGAAGAAGTACTGAGTAGAATAACAACCGCTATGTTATCCATATAACATTCGTATGAGTTTCTCGACAGTGAGAACGAGCTCAAATAGGCTTCTTGAGAAACTTCGTGGCAACATTTCGGGTTCAGTTATTGATCTATATACCGCATATCGGATGTCTTCCAACGTCCAGTTTATGAATACAGGCAAAAGATGAATCCAGATCGCAAAAGCATCAAGGGAAACAACACGATAACTCGGTAGAGCTGGCTCACCAGTAGACAGATGACCAGATCTTTCAAGTCGACCCACAACCTAACACCCAGATTAACAGAGATGTCACGGGAGTCAATAGGCCAAGTTATGCCGATCTTCAGTAAGTCTGGGAGGGCAATCTTGGTTGATGTCGAGATAATGGCACAGGAAAGAGCAAGGAACATACTCCATCGTTAAATTGAAATACCCCACAATGCAATTGGCCTGCTCAACTCAAAGGTAACTTTTGTGCTTCCAACTTCGCCTTTCTCCTGCCTCCCATCATCAAGTCGACATAGTCTGCTCCTCCTAAAAGACATTTGCTTGAAGAGCCAGTGTTGTTTTTTGCAGTCTTCCCCTTCAGATTGGCTTTCTTTTTTGCCACTTGCACCTGCACTTGAGGGGTGGAGGCAGATGGGGCAGGCGTTGTGGTAGATCCGCCGGAAGACTTGACTTTTTTCTGCAGGAACTTCAGCGGCAAAGTCATACTTCAAGGAGATTATCTTACTACGCGTTTATGAAGTTTGGCGCTTTTTCCCATGCCGATTCATTCGATATATACTTTACAAGTAACAGTTTTTTTGGAGTTTTCCTTGGTTTTCCCAACTTTCATTTTGGTGTTCAGTAGCTGATCGTTATGTAATACGACCCCACGTGATCGCCATTTGTATCTCGAGTCGCTCTCGAGCCCATTCATCGGACACCAACTCTGGAGCTCGCTGTTTTTTGCACCGACTCCAGCAGAATATTGGTCGTCAATGCCTACAACTCGTAGACAGGCCCATGGCGCCGCAGACGCCGATGGGGCGCATCCCGCTGAACTTTCTTTGAGTCTTCCGGAGGATGTAGACTCGGAAGCTCTTTCAGAACTTCTTCCAGATACCAACATCACCTCACCCACTTCGGACACGATCATATCCGTATACAGACTTCTTCTTGCCCAGGCTCTGGAGGGTCGTTTGATAGCAGTGGAGCTTGATGAGGCACGAGCAGAAATTGACAAGAAGGAAGTCGAGTTGGATCAGGCCTTACAAGACAAGGAGACCGCGTCGAAAGACCTTGAAGAGGCTTTGGAAGGTGTTCAAAGTCAATTGGCTCAGGTCAAGGAGCAACGGAACCAGCTAGGTAGCGTCGTGACTTTCAGGGTTCTTTATGGCGTATTGACTTTTCTCTGCAAAGCCTTATCCCAGACTAGCCTCCAAACACAAATTCAAAACCTTTCAAGCTCCCGAAACGCCTCTTCATCTGAGGCTGAAAATTTGAAACGTCGCGTTGACGATGCAGAAAGGGAGAAGCGTGACCTTGTCGGTGTCATTAGCAGACTCAAACAGGATGGAACTCAACAAGATGGTAGTTGCCATCTCACCATACTTTTGTGCCTTTCAAATACTCATATGATACTCAGAGGAAATACAGACTCTTCGCATGAACCTCAAAGAAGCACGTCAAGAACATTTGGCGCTTGAGTCACAAGTACGGGAATTGCGTTCCGGCGAAACTGCTGCCAAAGTTCGAATTTCTTTGTCGTGTTCGTCTTCTTAAGCTAACGTCCTCTTGTAGTACAAGATTGAATCTCTCTCCCAGCAACTTCAATTGGCACAAGCGGAAGCCGAAAGGACTAATAGTGAACTCACTTCCAAATCTGAGGACTTTTCCAAGTATAGGCGCGAGAAACATGCGGAGCTGGCCAATGTGCAAGCATCGCTCGATGCGCTTACTGAAACTCACGGCGCTACTCAAGCTTCCCTTAAGTCACTGCAGTCCAGTCATACGGCGCAAACTCATCAACTAACGCAAGCTCTGTCCCGAGTACAGAGTTTACAAGGCCAAATTGCGGACCAGGAAGCAACGTATTCTAGTGAAGCGAACGGTCTGAGAAGGTTGGTGACTATGCTGGAAGACAGGGAGAAGCAGAACAAGGAGATGCTCGAAGGATTTGAGAGGGAGTGGGGTGAACACAGGGAAAAGTTTGCTCGGAAGGAAATGGTCTTGAAGGAAGATATAGAGCGCGAAAGGAAAGCACGCGAAGTTTCAGAGAAGAAGGCGGAACAATTGGAGGCTGTACTGGATCGGATGGAACGTGGCGAATTACCGGTACCTATGCGTGGAACACCTGGAACGCCTTTCAGAACACCTAGCACTTCGGACCTTGTCGAAGGTGGCATTCTAAGTCTCAGCCCTACTGTTGCAATGGCAAGCAAGACACAAAGAAAGGGGAAAGGATTCACAGAAGTGTATGCGGACTATGTACGTCTGCAGGAAGAGTATACGGCAAAGTGTGCCGAATATGACCATATGGATCGCACACTGTCATCTGTCCTTGGTCAGATTGAGGAGAGGGTGCGTTCACGAAAACATTCATTTCTGACTTTCGCTTATACTCTTCAACAGGCTCCAATCCTTTCACAGCAACGAGCTGAATATGAGCGGCTGAAATCTGAAGCAGCGCAACTGGCTTCACAGCTGGCTCAAGCTATCAGCGACCGTGACATACAGGGAAACATTGCTTTGGACAACGCCCAGAAACTTCGGAAATCGACTCGCGAAAATGAACTTCTTCAAAAGCAACTCGATGATCTCGGCCGTCAGGTACAAGGCTTACTGCGTGAGGTGAGTCGTAGGGACGACCCTACTATACCTTCCGACGAGCATCTCGACACTATGGGCATCACACCTGCTGAGGACACGGAAGCTGTTATTACCAACCATCTTGTCCTGTTCAGGTCGGTCGGAGGCTTGCAGGACCAGAACCAGAAACTATTGAAGATTGTTCGAGAGATGGGTCGTAAGATGGAGTCCGAGGAACGGGATTACCGGGAAGCCATGGAGCGGGAGCAGGCCGAGGCGATCCAGGAGGCACATGCGGCCATCCAGGATATGGCGGCGCAACTAGACATGCAAAAGAAGAGTAGTGAAAACCTCATCAAAGCCTATGTCAAGGAGCGCGATGCCCTACGGGATATGCTTTCCAGGGAAAAGACCGGAAATGCTGCAGCCGCCAACGGCGTTTCAGAGCAGCAGAATGCTAACCCAGCATCTGCTGACATCATGCAGGAGTTGGCGGACACCCAGAGTCAATTTGAGGCATATCGTTTGGAAATGGGTATCGACACTAGCAATCTCCAGAAGGCGCTTGTCACGTCCCAGAAAGAGGCTAGCGGGCTAGCGGTCTCATTGGCCAAAGCTAACGCTCAATTGGAGTACCTCGCAGGTACGCTGCAATCATTTTTTTTCTTTGATTGAATGTTCATTTTCCGTCAAAGAACGCCATCGTACGGATCAAGATCAGCTCTCCAGACATGACCGGGACCTGGCTATACTCAATAAACGCTATCAAGATGCTTATGATCGCTTCACCCGCGCCGAAATTGAATCTAATCGGGCAATGGAGGAGCTCCAGGTGGCCACTGGCCGCATTGAACAGTTGCGCAATGACTGTGCGAACCTCAAGGCGGAGAAGAAGATTTGGGAGGTAATACTTAATGATCAACATCAAAGCCTCCAAATTTCTTACATCTCCGTAGGGCATACAAAACCGACTTGTCGAGGAGAACAAGACACTCGCGTTGGAACGTTCGAAACTTTCCGATTTGATGTCTAACGTTCAGAAGATGCATAATGATCTTGAACGTTCCGGTGAGAATGATCGTCGCAGGCTCGAAGGTCAATTGCAAGGGCTAGAGAGCCAAACGTACGTCTGCCCTCATTCTCACTGATTTCAGTCATTCACACTTTCCTCAGCTTGGACTTACGTGTCCAGTTGGCTCAGGAACGAGACAATGTTCGCCACTTGACTTTACAGAAGGAGATCGAGCTCAAAGAGCTCCAGATGCGTATTGACAAAAATGTCTGTCCTTTAGTATATGGTTTGGTTGTTCACCTTCTCATTCAATAATTTCCAGCTGCAAGAATACTCCAAGACTCGAGAGTCTCTCGTCGGCGCCGAGACAAGCAAGAAACATCTCGAAGAACGTGTGGAAGAGCTTACGAGACAAGTTCAAGGAAACGAGGAGAAACTCTCAGTTTACGAACGCCGTTCAAGTGGCATGAATGGAGTCGGTCAATCTTCGAACTCTGACCTTACTCACGAACAACAACTGGAGGCCGAGGTAGCAGAGTTACGGTATGTGTTTGTCTGTTAGAGTCTCAGGTTTCTTTTGATAGTGTTCAGATCATCTCTTCGGGTGACTGAGGTTGATTTGGCTACTGCACGTACCCATGTGCAGCAATTCCAGGAAATCAGCCGGGCCAACGAGGAGGCTCTCGCCAATCTGAACAACACGTATGATGAGTATAAATTAACCATGGAAGGGCAGATCACGCGCCATGAGGTTGGTGAAACTGAAAATCGATGTCCGTTTGCTAATAATACTCTTAGTCTGAGTGCCAAGCTCTGAAGCAGAAGTTGGAAGCTGCGGAAGGTCAACTGACAGAGCTGACAACGAAGTACAATGACCTTCAGAAATCTTTTGAGGCTGAACGAGTCGCGTGGGCCAATGATAAGAAGACTCTTGAGGATACCATAGTGGACATGAGCACCTCGGAAAAGAATTCAGAAAGTGATCGCACCTCACGCGAGAACGAAGTACGGCAGCAAGAAGAACGCGCCAAGGTGTGTCAGGTTACCAACTTTTCTTCATTCAACAATGACTCGATTTGATTTCTTAGGCTGCCGAAGAACGATACTCCAACGAGGTCATCGCTCATGCCGAATCAATGAAAACCATCGAAACCTTGAAACGTGACCTGGCTTCAGCCCAGACTACAGCCCGGGACAATCTCACAGCCGCGGAAACCGCCAAGGTCAATCTCACTACCTCCGAGAGTAGCTGGAAACATCAGAAAGAAGCTCTTGAGAAGGAGATTTCGGATCTTACCGCACGGTATGATTGCTCTATCGTCTCGATTGTATCAAATTGACCATCTCCCAGTACCCAAGATCTCAACTCTCAGAATGCCCTTCTCCACAATCATCTTGAGTCTGTTAGCAATCAAGCCAACAGAATAAAATTAGCAGCCGAATCATCCTCTTCAGGCAACGCGGAAAACGACGGTTCTGGCGATGTGGACACCAAACTCTCTGAGCTCCGCTCTGTCGTTTCGTATCTACGCAAAGAGAAAGAAATCGTCGACCTTCAACTGGAACTCAGCAAACAAGAAACTTCGCGACTCAAAGCCCAAGTTGACCACTTATCACACAGTTTAGAGGATGTTAGGGCAACTCTCTCAGAGGTCAGGATTATGCGTACTTTCTTTCGATCGTACCCTCACCCTACAATCACAGGAACGTGAGAAGGCTGTGGAAACTGCCGCATCAGCCGCACAGCATGCCGAACTCCTCGAGCGAATCAATCAACTCAATCTTCTGAGAGAAAGTAATGCAACACTCCGAGCAGACTCTGAGCGACATGCTAAACGAGCTCGTGAGCTGGACAACAAGCTCAAGCAGCTATCACAGGAACTTGATCCTGCTAAAGAGAAGACCCGTCTTGCTCAGGCAGAGTTACAAGCTTGTAAGGCTCAGATTGCGCGTCTGGAAGACGAAGGTCGGAAATGGCAAGAGCGCAATGCTCAGCTTCTGAGCAAGGTTCGTCTTTCTTTTTTTTAGGCCTCTACAAGGCCTCTGAATAACATGTCATAGTATGATCGTATTGATCCCGCCGAAGTTGTTGCGTTACATGATGAGATTGAACAACTCAAGTCTCAAAAGGCGGAGCTCGAGAAGCAGAAGATGGAGGTTGACCAGGCTAGTTCGGGCTACTCAGATTCTCTCAAAGCTGCTGAGGAAAGAGTGTGTATTCTCTCTCTGCATTTCATTTCCAATGGCTGACATTCGTGTTGCAGAACAAGACGTTGGAGGACAATGCTCGTAAATTGGAAGACACCGTTCAGAAAGTCAGGGATCACGTTAAGAGGAACCTGACTATCTTCAACAATAAGCTAGCCGGTGCCGACGCTCAGAAGAGGGCATTGGAGGAAGAGAAGAGCAAGCTTCAGGAGAAGGTGGCAGAACTAGAGAAGATTATCTCCGGTCAGCAACAAGCGTCAAATGACGCGACTGCTACTTCAACGCGATCGTCTGAAGAAATTGTGTCTCAGGCTGCAACTATTGTACGTACTTGTCTTCATCTTTCCAAACTCTTTCATTTATCAACGGACCAGGCTGCTTTGCAAGAGGAACGGGATAAACTACTTGCCGAAAAATCATCATGGGAAAAACCATCCGCCTCTGTGCCTGTCGACTCTTCAGCAACGGACGAGGCAAAATCTGCCTGGGAAGCTGAAAAGGTTTCTCTTGTTCAAGCTCGTGACGAAGCTCTCGCAAAATTGAAGGTGTGCTGCTTATACCATCTCTGCATCATTTGCTGAATTTAAATCATAGACCGCGAGCGAGGAAGCTACGAAAGTGGCTGAAGAGGCCAAGAACTTTAAACGTCAAAGTGTATGTCGATTATTGGATCCTCCAGAATTCTGTTGATCAACTCGCAGGAAAAGTTCCAGGCCAGAATCGGCGATTTAATGAAGGCCAAGGCCGCTGAGGAAGAACGACAAGCTGGTCTGCCTAAGCCTGAGGCCTCTGGTCCCTTGTCAGAAGCAGCCGCCAAGCAGCATGCAGAGGAGTTGCGAGCCCTGGAAGCGAAGCTTGTGGCTTCTCATCAGAAAGAGCTCGCAGCGGCTCGTGAAGCAGCTGAAGCTGAAGCGCTTCTGAAGGCCAAATCTTCCGAGGACAACAAGAACGAAATCGCTTCCGCAGTCTCAGCAGCGATCGCTCAGCACGAAAAGAGTTGGACTGCCAAGCAAGCTGCGGAAATCGAAGCCGCTATAGACCGAGGGAGAATGGAACAGGTTGCGAAAGGAAAATTGAAAGATGCCCAGCTCGTTAGGGCGCAAAAGAAAGTCAAGGATCTCGAAGCACAGATCCTCGAGTGGCGAACTGCCGGATTAGTCCCTGAAGCTGTACCAGCGACACCTACAACCACTACCGCGCCTTCAAATCCCGCCCCCGTTGCATCGACATCCATCGCTTCTGTCACTCCCGCTTCTACAGCTTCACCGGCTGCAAAACCAACGGCTGCTCCTCTTCCCCGAAAACCGTCGTTAGGACCAACGCCCACCGGACCTGCCATACGTGGAGGTGCTGCAGGTCGAGGAATGAGAGTTCCACCACGAGGTGGAATGGGACGTGGTGCTGCTCCAAGACCAGCAGCACCAGCAGCAGCTGCTGCTGCCGCCGCCGCCTCTGCTGGGGGTGTGTCTATTATGGGTGCTGCTAACAAACGTCCTCGGGAGCCAGAGACTCCCGCTTCAGATGATTCTCTTGCAAAAAGGCTAAAGCCTGCGGAAGGTACTGCAAAACCTCCTGTGACGATTCGTCGGCCTGCCCCGGGACCTCCGTCATAGACTTGTGTCTGACTTGTATTTTGTAACTTACATTTTGTACTATATATCTTTCTATTGCTACAAAAGTCCTCGACTTGAAGCTTGCAGTGGGACCACGAGTCTAAGATCAGTCGTAAAGCTGCGTACGTTCCGCGACACTTTATCGTTAACATCCAAGTGCCATCTTATTAATCTCAAATCTTTCGAAAGCCCATTGTCTGAACCTGAGCGTATGTAACCCTGCTTGTTGCTTCTGTACTAGGTCACGGTTAGGTCGAATCACGGTGCAGTAAAACTGATTAATCGATCACGCGAGCAATTGATCAAATTTTCTGTAGATAACTTATAACTTACGGGGACGCCCAACGCGTATCAACTTTCTTTTCATTCCATTCACCTCAACAGAAACGATGGCCACTTCATCTAGAATCTTGTCAATCAGTGGGAGGGGCCTGAAGCTTGATACTCACGCCGATATAGAACCCTTGCTCGCTGCTGTTGATCCCACCGTGATCGAGGAAGTTCATTTCGGTGGCAATACCATTGGTGTAGAGGCGTCCCAAGCTCTTGCAGCTTTTCTGAAGAAGACTACAGTTCTCAAAGTACGTGTTCTCATTCATCGTGTGTCCAACTTTTATCTACCCTGTCTTTAGATTGCAGATTTCGCTGATATTTTCACGGGCCGGCTTATCACTGAGATTCCCCCGGCACTTACAGCAATCTGCGACGCGCTGAAAGATAAGACATCTCTCGTGGAGCTTAATCTTAGCGACAATGCGTTTGGTGGCCGATCTGTCGACCCAATTGTCCCCTTCCTCACAGAAAACAGGAGCTTTCAAATCCTCAAACTCAATAACAATGGTCTTGGTCCCGCAGGCGGCGTTGTGATTGCCAACGCACTGCTCAAGTCTGCGGAGCTCAGCAAAGCCGAGGGCAAGAAGTCCAACTTGCGGACCGTGATTTGCGGACGCAATCGTCTGGAGAATGGTTCGGCGCCTGCATGGGCTGAGGCGTTTGCCGCTCACGGCACTCTCGTCGACGTGCGCATGCCACAGAACGGTATCAGGATGGATGGAATTACGGCGCTTGGCCAAGGGCTTGCCAAGTGTCTGGATCTGGAACACATCGATTTGCAGGATAACGTGTTCATGGATGACGGCGAGATCACTGGGCTGGAGGCTTGGACGGAGGCGATACAGTCATGGCCCGAATTGCGGACGCTCAATCTGTCTGACTGTTACCTCTCGACTGATGGAGAGGTTCCGAGTCTTCTATCTGCCCTTGCACTCGGCTCGAATTCAAAACTGCACACCCTGCAGCTTCAGAACAATAACCTTGAGTCAGAGACATTTAAATTGTTCGCCTACAATATCTCGACTACGCTGATGAGCTTGATGAGCTTGGATTTCCAGGATAACGATCAGGAGGAGGAAGATGAGTATCTGGCGAAGATCGCGCTGAGCATGAAGCAGAGAGGTGGTAAGCTGTTAGCTTATGAAGAAGATCTTGAGGAGGAGGAAAGGGAAGAGGAAGAAGTCGAAGAGGTGGAAGAAGAGGCGGAAGCAGTAGAACTTGTGAAGGAGGAAGAGGCGACAGCCAAAGAACCTACAGAGGCAGACAAGGTCGCAGACGACCTCGCAGACTTGCTCAGTAAGGTCGAAATCAAGGCGTAGCCGTATACCATAACTACATTGATGCATTTTTCCGATCCACACATCATTATTCATCTGAACGGAGTCCCATTTTACATTTCTTGGAGCCCAATACCTAGATCGCGTACATAAATTTTGGGGCGATATACTGAACTATTATCTCATTTTGTATATCAACCATTTACCATCGACTCCCTCTTTCCGTCGTGTATGTCCAAGGGTACTATGGTGTTCTAACCATTCCTCTGGCGAAAGACCATGGCGATAGGGAACTAGGGAATGGAGACAGAGTGATTGCTTTAACCACGCCTTTGTGTCTTCGTTATCGCATGATAATTCTCGATACGCCGATCGAATAATTCCCCAAGATGTATTTTGAACCTTGTTCCGCAAAGAGTGCATGAGGGTGTGGAAGGCTAGACGTGACAAGGTTTTACTATCTTCACCAGATAATGATAGCAAATCCATGGTTCCTGATGAATCATCTGAGTCGTCGAATAGCATCGAAATACTCTCTGAGCTGGTCAATGTCGCAAAATGTACATAGTCTTGCGTTCGAAGACTCTTGGCAACAGAGGTAATCCATGTATAAACAGCAGAAGTTCTGGGGAGGAAGTCGGAGGGTATCGTATCGGAAAATTGTCTAAAAGTCCCCTGTGACGGATATGCGGCGACAAGATGGTGCAGTAGTGAGATGAGCAGAGTTTTAAGGTGGTTCTTGTGCGGTGGAGGCGTGATGAGGTACAGGGAGGGGACTAAATGTGGAATGACAGCCACGGTTTGTCCTGGAGACTCGAAGAGCGTGGCAAGATATAAGGATGTCTCGTACGCTAGGAGTCGAAGGATACTGAGATGTAGATAGGGCTGATAAAGGTGATTGCGTACCTTCCAAGGCGAAGGTATCAGTACGTCGTGACGAAGATATCCCTTCCCTAAGTTTTCCTGGAGACAATAATCAGACACGGCTGGCAATATCTGTGAGCAATGGATGGCTCACTAAATAATATAAGAACATTTTCCTGCGCGTTTATGCGAGCCGTTGTCTCTTTCTCTGTTTCTGTAGACCGTTGTGTATACGTTCTCAAGACATCGTCGACCTATGATCATCAGTTCAAGACGAAACGGAGCTTTGGTGTCATTAAACATTGCGCATCATACCTTGTCCTGTAAAAAAGCTCTATACTCTTCCTGCACCTTGAAATCCTTCAATCTACGGTCTTATAGTCTATCACAACGGAGGTGCTAGCACGATCTGGAGAAAACTCACGTATCTCCGCCCTTTTCCAAGCCACTACTTCTACTGATCGACGCGATGTGTTCCATGTGTCTTCTCGGTGAGGCAGAAGATTGAGGACCTCTAGAAGCTCCCCTTCCGCATCCTCTATTCACGGACTTGGATGTCTGATATCGCCAGGTCGACATGGTGGCCGATGTGGTTAAAATCGGAAACCAGCTCTTTGAACGTATGCGGCGCGGAGAAACGGCCGGGCATCACCACAGATATTCAATTTCTCCTTTCATCCACCGTCACTGCTCCTTGACTGCTCCTGCAGAGCTCAGTATGATCATTATTTCCTCCACCCCCGCTACAGCACTTACAACAAAGGACGTCCCACTTCGAACGGGACCCCCGACGAGGGAGGAACTCCTGGTTTATTACCCTGCAAAGTTCACCTGGACACAGCTTAGGACTTTCGTTAATTCTGGGTACCCTAATCCGCCCCTGGGTTGTCTTTCGGCTCTTTGACGCTCCTGTTTCAGTGACCTTGGGCTTTTGAAACGGGACAGGACGCTTCAGGCAAGGTACAACGAATGGTCAGTAGGGATCAAGGCAGAGTACGGTTCTATGAGTGCGTATTTCATGTGGCTACTTCATTGGAAATGAAGTAACTGACATTCGGATAAATTCTAGTCAACTATCTCAAGAGCTATAGACTACAATGGGGGAAGTGCGACACCTTATCGCTTTTAAATTCAGCCCTAGACGTCGACGAGCTCAAGGCTGATCTACTACCTCTGAATGGCAATATTACGAAGGTGATGTCACCACTTCCCGGTGATGTGCCTAAGTATTTCACTCGTAACACTCCCCGCGAATACTTGAGCATCATTCAAAATGACTGGCCGTATTCCGGTACTACGAGGCTCTCTCGCTTTGGGTCGTTTCGCTGATAATATTATGAATCCAGTTCCACCCGAAATAGAACACACCCTAATCTGGACTAGCCTGCCAATCTACCATGAGGATCTTGTAGCGAGAAGTATATCCGCGCGCGTGGAACAAGATGGGCTCTGGGGCTTCACAGGTTCAATCTCTCCGCCCCCGTCTCCATCTACTCTTCCTTCATGTTTGCCTTCCCTTTCTGACTGGGATATTACAATGGACAAGCTCATCAGATCAACAACGCCGACTGAGGAAGAAGCGGAATTGATTCGTCGTGCGGGAGAGGAGATTCAAGAGTTCGTTAGAAATCGCTGGGACGAGTCAAGGTGGGAAACAGCATGGTTCGTGAATCCACCGGTGAGATGTTTGTTCATATGTTATGTTTCAGTTGATTCAAATGGGTGACTACAGAGATTACAGAGCGTCCCAGACCTGGCTCATATCCACGTTTTTGCACGTCAAAAGTTTCGAAACGTGTTGAATCCAGCTGCTGTTCACGCTCATGAAACGGTATTCACATCTCATGTAGGTTCATATGTCACATTGCCACAAGGGGTACAGAAAAAGAAATAACTGGGGACGATATTCAATTTCAGCCTTAAGCTGCCATGGGATCCCCTCACCACCTGTAATTTATGGCAAATTTTCACATTTTGGTCAGTTTTTGACATAGAGAAACCATAAGTAGCTCACTCTACCTCTGAAAGTGTAGACACACCGTCGCACAATTCCCAAGCCATCAAAACGTGGATGCAAGTTTGATAAACAAGTTAGGCGTCACGCTCATCACATTGCATCGACATGGAATCTTCATTTGATTCGCCTTGCAGGCCGCATCTGGGGCCAAGTTCAACGCATTGCGGCCAGGGACGCCAGTTCACATTTCTTTGCTTGTAGATATAATTGCTCAACGTTGTGTATTTCGCATCCAGTGGTGGCAAGCTTTCCCTACGGGGTTTGATGCTACCCCACTTGCCCATTTGTAGTTAGATTCTAGGTCTACCGTGGTACATAGCGTAGGTAGATATCAATATAGTAACAGTTGCCAAAAATAACATCACGCAAAGCCGAAGGTGCCGAAGTGCACTTGAAAGTTGATACTTAGGGTGAGCGCTTGAGCGGCGATTCACCCGCGTTCCCAGGTCACATTGCGCTGACCTCCCTCCCATCCATGCAGGTTCCTTCCTTCCCTAGCGCACGCGTCGAAGCCGGACCGGCATTCCCATCATTTTCACCGCGAGAAAACCCGCCGTCCCATGGACAGTAACCCCCTAGGCGCTGTATCATCACAAACCATTGATTCAACTCTATGACCTCTGCATAGCGGCCGACTAGCTCAGTTGGTTAGAGCGTCGTGCTAATATTCCTCTTATGTTACGCGAAGGTCTTGGGTTCGATCCCCACGTTGGCCATTTTCCTGCTGTTTTATCGTTTTTTCACTCTTCATCAACGGTGTCCATCAATATCTATCTCAAAGGTTTGATGAACTCCCGGCTGAGTTGAACTTCCCCAGAGCGCGCGCGCTGATCCTGCACTTGAATTTCATTTAAACAGATTGACTACCATCTGTCATGAAGTCAACTAATGGAAACTTGTCACACCATGCTCAACTGATACTTCTGCCTGGTGTAAATTCCCCTGTCTTGCAAACGTCCACTGCTGGCATTGGAAGCTTTTTCTATTGGAAAAAGTGTAAAAGAAACCTGTTATGTCACTTCTTTGTTAGCTTTTTACAATAGAAAAAGGCATCTTCCTTTGTTCAAAGTCTTTTTACAACAGAAAAATGTGCAAAAGAAATGGCATAACAGGTTTCTTTTACACTATTTCTAATGGAAACATTTTCCAGCACCAGCAGTGGTCATGGACTCCATGAAATTGTATGGAAGAATGATCAATATCTATCTTGCTTGAGTGAAGTCGTGAAAGGGTCATTCATCGAGTCAATATCATCCTCTAGACACAAATCATACCAGATCACACCATGTTGGGCATGCAAAAGTTAGCCACACAGACAAGAGGTCTTGGTAAAAGCCATTAAATTCTACAAATATCTTGGATGATTTCTCCTAGTCAAATGGCTGTGTGAAGTTTTCATTACAGCTGTTTTCATAATTATATGGAATTGTGTTTCAAGACAATTAGTGACTTTGGCTTTGCTTGAAATTGGCATGACAAAGCCAAGTCTTGGCTTGTCAGATGCCTCTGAACACTTTTGACTTTCCGCCATAAACTTCAAAAATATATCAGGGAATTGATTGCGCACTTATTTGGTTGTATGTTGTGATCGTCGGTATGAACGAGTTATCCACTTTCCGCTACAAACCTTAAAAATATATCAGGAAAGCACCACAACATAACACAATAAATGGTGGAATTTGTCATTCAGTATGTGCCTTTTTTCAAGTCGCGTCATAGATCTGACAAAACCTTCATTCGGACCATGCTAGCAATCCAGTCTCGAGTCTCCTTTGTAATTCTAGTCAATCGCAGGCTTTTAGTTCTGATAGGATGATTGTGTTGAGATACAAAACAACCAAGTACTGTTTCTCTTCTATGATAGGTTTTAACAACAAGTTCTGCTTGACATCCAGTCCATTTGGATGGAATTTTGCAATCCCATGTTGGATTCTTGAGAGTCAGATTTTTCTTCCTGCCAGTTCCATGTCAGGTGCAGACATATTGAATTGTACATAACACTCAGCACCAGATCGAGTGTGAACACAACAAAATTCTACACTTTAGGTTACTTCTTCTTGCCGAAGGAAGTCTTCAAAGTCTTTCCAAGTCTCCTACTAATAGTTATACTTGCTGGACTTGATATCAGAATAGAAATTGCCTTGGCGGATCACTGGTTTTTCCTCAGAGTTGTGCAGCAGTGTAAAGGCTCAAAAACTCAAGAAACATTGTACTAGGGCCTGTCAGGGGATCGGTCTCCGGACCATCCCACCCTAGCTGGGCTTAGCTCTAGGGTGATCTGGCACTCTATTCTAGCCGACACTTGGGCTGCCTGCGCACCTCGGGCCTCTGTGCCCTACCGATTCCCCCACCGTCTCGGCAACCACCTCTTAATGGGTCTAGCCGGTGCCCTTGGCCCACTCTATTTGTCATCTGTGGTTACATACTTGACTCGGCCTTACTCAGCCTTGTCTTGGCATTACTCAGCATGGATTATTGTTGCTTACTTAGCTCCTATTACATACCGGTCTGCTTAGTCCATATCTCATAGTCAGCGGCCTCATTAGGTCGTAGTCATAGCACTAGCCGATGTAGTATATAGGTAGGACTGCAGGATAGGATATCCTCAGTCCTGACAATAGCAT
>JAGGAX010016739.1:22116-35454 GCA_017657335.1 Termitomyces titanicus | reverse complement strand
TGATGATCCATCACAAATCCACTGTAGTGCTTGACCATTGACACAATTATCATTATTCATGCAGACAATCAAGGTCTAAATTCTCAGGGGGTTCAGGATAGACTACACTACAGGTAAGCAGACACAGTACACATTGCATTAGCAAAAGAGCACTCTCAATAGATAGCCAAATATGGCCTGGGAGATAAAAATATGGTGAAATAAGGGAGATACCAGCCCAAATAATGCAATCCTAGGTGATATTTGGCCATCTAATGAAAGTACTCTGTTGCTGATGCTTGAGTACACACCCATCTACACAATGTGCAACGTGCTTGTACATGCATGTGCACTTGAGGCACATGGAATTTCAAACTCAGTATTGCAACCAGTAATGTACACAGCAGTGAGTATCCAGCTGCATGCTGCTATACAAAATGATTTTTGGTTCAATCTCTATTGTGTGGATGGAAAGTCAAGTCAGAAATTAGTTAGAATGAATGTTTTACATTAGTACTGTAATCAGACTTGGTTGTTGACATCAATAGCTATCAATAGAGCATCATGCATGTCACTATAGTATCTAGTGGCATAGCCTAGAAGATATATATACATAGTAAAAGCAAACAAAATGAGGAGACTAAATACAGTAAGGAGTAAGTTTTAGTTTCCAAAGTTAATTTAGAATAGATTTTGTCAGTGGAGACTGTGTACAGTAATGCATATTTGGAACCATAACCAAACATAGTGAGATTAATACTGGTGGAAACTGAGTATAGTATATTAGTAAGATGATATGCTAACTTATGAGGTATATTTAGAGCTATAATAGAACAAAGTGAGGTTATGGTGGAGACTAAGTATATAATATAATTTTGTTTGGTTAGAGTGGAGACTGCATAAGGAGAGAAGAAGCGATACATATTTGATAGTGAGGTTATAGTGGAGACTGAGTATATAATACATATATGGAGCCCTAACTGAACAAAGTGAGGTTAGGGTGGAGACTGTGTATGAGGGGGTTTGAGGGCTTTGCCCCCAACAAGTTATAAGACTTATGCATGAGGTCATGATGAAGACTGAGTATATCAAGACATATATGAGCTATAACCTCACTTTGTTTGGTTATGGCACTCCACCCCACATGCTTTGCATGTGGAAGAGTATCAGTAATACATATTTGGACCTATAACCTCACTGTGTTTGGTTATGGTGGAGACTGAGTACAGTATACATATATGAAGCCCTAATCAAATGAAGTGAGGTCAAGGTGGAGACTGCATATAGGGGCTTCACCCCCAATGAGTTATATGGAGGCCTAACCAAACTAAGCAAAGTTAGGGTGGAGACTGCACACAGAGGGGTTTGTGGGCTTCACCCCCAACAAGTTATAAGATTACATATATGGAGCCCTAACCTCACTTTGTTTGGTTAGGATGGAGACTGCATATGAGGGGGTTTGAGGGCAAAGCCCCTAATGAGTTACAAAACCTCACTTTGTTCAGTTATGACACTCCACCCTATGTGCTTTGCACATGGAAGAGTATTGGTAATACATATTTGGAATATGGAGCTCTAACTGAATGAAGCAAGGTTAGGGTGGAGACTGGATATGAGAGGAAGGGGGGTGTTTGAGGGTGAAGCCCTCAAGAAGTTACAAAACATCACTTTGTTCAGTTATGGCACTTCACCCCATGTGCTTGCATATAGAAGAGTATTGGTAATACATATTTGGAGCCATAACCGAACACAGTGAGGTTATGGTGGAGACTGAGTATATGAAGACATAAGTACAATATATATATATATATGGAGCCTGAACTGAATGAAGTGAGGTTAAGGTGGAGACTGAGTACATGAATACATAAGTACAATATACATATATGGAGCCTGAACCGAACGAAGTGAGGTTAAGGCGGAGACTTTATAAGATTCGTGCCAAAGGCACGGAATCATACCACGTCTAGAATTGATCTGTGATCTAACTACCATATTTAGAAATATCAGTAAGCAGATAGGGTAGGTCACCAGATAGCCCTTAGAAAAAAAATTCGACCCGATATATATTTTTCAGAGTTGCATTCCCCCCTTGATACACAAACAAAATTTACAAAATAAATAGTTACATAAAGCATGTAAGTTACTCAAATTTCCGTCACCAAGGCAAACCATGCAAAGAATTGATTAATGTATATAAAGGTGCATAGTTGTACAAATTAAAATTTAAGGGAACTACTTTTGTTACTATGTTACTATTTACCATGTCAAGCCATCAAATCTGAGTCCTCTTGAATTTTCCTTAGCTGTTGGCAACCATGACTAAAATCCGAAATTGAAGGGATATCGTGAAGCGGAATACTGTGTGTGGAGGAGATTTGCCAGTCAAGGACGCCGCGATGTATAGACTCAACGAGATCTCTAGACCACGCACGACATTGAGCTATGCGAAGAATTATGAGCATTCGGGTCACACCCTAGAATAGAGTGTTTAATAAAGCTTTCGGAACCATGAGCACTTATTACTTACCTGGTTGAACGGAATAGAGAAGAAGAATACCCATTGAAAGAGGCTACCCCGGCTCCGTAGTATCAAGAAGACCGTCTCCCAGATGGTAAAGAAACCACCCGACTCAACAAAGATGGTGATGATTGAAGTATAAAACGAGGCATGGAGCTTGCCAGACACGTCCTCCAATTTCGGCCGCAGCATGCGAAGACGAAGACAAATCATACATGTCATATAAACGTTAAAAGCAAGTGTGACCGAATGGTAGGACGTGCTAATATCGAGTGTCCACATCGGGCTTGAGACTGCTCGTGCGGCAGCAATGATCATTGGAATCGACACAGCTGCACACGGGCTGTAAGAAAATAGTAAAAGAAAGCTGATGCTCACCTGACTTCGCGACATACAGCAAGAATGGAATCACCATGACCAGCATGGAACAGTTCCAAATCACCCACAAGCGGGCCAGCATAAGAATATCTGCAAGCAATGCAAACAATGCGTTGCTGAATATCTTGAATCAATACCAATTATTTTCCATGTAAAAACGACAATTCGAACCTCCCTTCTCCAAGAACATTGACGTAGTTCGCGTTGTGCACTTCGTAAAACAAGAATGGATCCGAACCATTGTTGGGTCGATTGTCGATTAACGACTTTTGGCTAAACTTGAAGATGGCGCCAATAATAAGCGTAGCCAGAGGGAAAAGGAAAACAGAATAGGCGAAGACAAGCCAGAAAATTCTGCCACGGCCCGGTCGTGCAATAAGGACTCCCGCAAGCTGAATATACAGCATAAGCAATGCACCTCAAATGATGATAAGTATTACATATATAAAGTCAAAGGACTATCACGGGGACCACTTTCAACGTACCATACGCAAGGACGGCCAGAAGAAGCCCATAGAAGCAAGCATAGTCTGCCATTGCCAAGCGCGGATCGTCGGCTGAAAGATCGGGAGTAAACGATGTGTTCTTGAGACTCATTCTGAAGGTCGATGATCGTGGCGTAAAACCGTGAGTCGAACTTCACTAAGCACAGAGGCAGGTTCCGTTGGGAAAATGTCTACCAATCGTGACGAATAAATGCACTTAAGTAAGGTCTCTCAGGGGCAACCTGATGTCGCAGCCTGACACCGTGACTGGCAGTGCACTGCTTCTTGATCATGACCGTCTTTACCCCATCCATAGAATCAAGAGGAATCAGGACTCAGAAGAGTCTATTGGCATATTAAGCTTCTCAAGTGCCTTATAAATGTTGTCTATTCAAACTCAAGAAGATCTAGACATAGGAGTTTGTTTTTCTTAAGCTTGATTCTGGATGTGAGGGATTGGATTGATGATTTCGGGTGCTTCGAGTTAGGATAGAACAAGGCTGTCGTCAAATAGGTTATACTTACGGGCCATGGAGTTCCAAGGGTCGAGACGTAGAAAACTCTAGGTATTGGGGACTGACTGACGTGACTCTCCCATATACGGCGGTCTCTGGAAACCTAACACACACGAGCTCACACGAGTCCCTTTTAGTCTCGGAGATTACCATGGAAGCATATCACCTGAGAGACAGGAAGACAACTCAAAGAACGTTTTTGGAAACTACAGTTCGAGCTATCAGGTATCATAGAAGACAATATATGAAGAGAAACAACGACTAGATGATCAACGTCCGTGATGGTTTCTACTAAGTAGTAAGCTGTAGTAAGTACTAGTAGTACCTAGTATTCCTTTTCGGAGGATTGAGCGTCAAGTTGCTGCAATGCCATCCGACGACGTCGCCACAGTAGCCATCGCTGCATCTGAAACAGATTGGAAACAGATCAACGAATCCTGTCATGATTCTTCCTAACCAATAAGTATTACTGTATGCGGTACCGGTGTTGATGGGAATGTGTGAACTAGACATCTTCTGTCCTTTTCAGATTGATGTCGTAGTTCATTAGAAGATGCACCGCCGTAGCTTCCAAACGACGACTGAGGAAAAACGTCCAGGGTTTTAGATAGGAGAATGAAAATGCAATCTCACCGCATAACGCGGCATATTTTAAAGGCGAAGATTCCGGTGACGGGGTAACCATCTAAGCCCTACGCGGAACCCGTCAAATGTATGAGCACCGGGATACTTGATTGATTCTCCCATATGAGTAGACCAGCTTGCCATGCCCTAAGGGGGTCAGAGGGGGTCACACAGGTTCTATCCGAGAATAAGTTGAAAACACGAAAAAGACGCGACCGGGCAACCAGTCCAGATAAATCGGACTATTTGTACCATAAGTAATTGTGTTGGATCAAGAAACCTCACTGGGACCGATCTCGGAGGCCATTAATCATTGATTGTCTCGGACTCTGTAAAAGAGCTGTCAAGCTTAAACATGTACTTCAACAAACTTTAGTCTCATTTCCTTTGCGCAGAGGCCAGTCACATCCAGCATTTTGCAGCGAGCCGCGAGATGATAGAGAGCGTATCTGAAGCTGGAAGATTTATTCTTGGTAGGTAATGTTGACGAACATACCGTCGCTATTGTGCAAGCTACACCAAAGTTGACAATCGATGAGAGATCGTCCAAATCAGTTTCAACCTTATCCACGGAAAGTAAATTTCCCTGAAGATGGTTGTGAATGATGGTATCCTGAGTCGTAAAAATGGAAATGAATTTCTATTTCTTCGCATTTGGGGAAGATGGTCCATGAAATGTTCGATAGTAGAATCTTCGATGAAAAATTCTTGTCCGTTGATATGTAGTAGTTCGATTCTCAACCTTGAGAAGCGGAATTTCACAAGAGAATACATCCCATGCGAAGCGGAATCATTAAATGACACCGTGCAATGCCTGAGTAACTATAATAAGGATTATTTCCAATGCGCGGAATTTTGACCAACTTTAAGGCTAAGTCTACGAAGAAGTCTTACCCTTCTTACCCTTGATTCGCCAAGCGAAATCATCACAATTTCGTCTCAAATATATAGTGTACAGTTCCGAGTCAGCTGTATCTGAACGGTGGATTCAGAGGCATAGAATGACTCCTCTTGATGTCGGAGGGCCAGGTGGGGCTGGAATTTCCTGTCAATAAATCGAGTATACTTAACTTTGGGAAATCGTACACGTAACACGTAACACAGACTCACACATCACTATTAAATACAGTGATTTCAAGTTCCAGAGCGTTTTGTCGAACCAAGTTACAAATGACTTCGACATAAAATTTTATGTTGAAGATCCTGTAGTTAGACTGCATTATATGGGAACGTCAAATGAGAAAAAGTGGAAGAGTCAAGGTTTCGTAATCTTCCTGATCCATTCGAAAGTTATGTATCAAACAGGAATTGCAAAGGACCTCAGTAGGACAAGAGAGGAGCTGAGGGTCCTATAGTGGATATCGAGTTGAGCTGAGGGTAAACGGAACAACGAACGACAGAGGTCAGGGTCTATAACATCTTGCCTTGGTTCAGAGATTTATTAAGATGGAGAGAGTATCGCTCGAGTAGTCGCCCTACATACGAGGCTTGAAGAGTCCCAGTGAGTCCCGGAAAGACACGGTGATCACGATCGTATCACTGATCTTCACTACACCAGAAGCAGAGATATGACCCGAAGATAGACGGCCTCGACTATGTACTGACCAATTACAAATTAGAAGGGGCTGGTTGTGCATTGGGTTGCGGAGACCGCTCGAGTAAACCAACTTCAATCGAAGTTCATTGGTACTCCGCCTCGTGATAATGCGAGACGTCTTGCCATGTACAGTGACTCTTCCTCAATGTACTCTCCCTCAATTATGGGCACTAGTTCCACTAAAGTGCACTTACTCTCGTTGGTTTAACATTATAATCCTCAAAGAAAGACTGAAACCTCATGATCTTTTGACAATGGGTTCCTGAATCTGCCATGGAGTATCTAATTTCTGTCCTGTGATCATTCGGAATTCACATCAAGAAAAAAATTTATAATTGAGATACTAGGCGCGTCTAACGCTTTAAGATACGGATATCAATCCAATTTTCCGAGTAAATGTGGTCGTGAGTAAATCGGGTCGTGATGAGTAGGTATGCAAGTAAGAAACAAGTCAATAAAGGCGCAAGAAATCGGGGGTGTGATGGTGGTAAGGAAGTTGTTGGATAGATAGTCGATGGATAGATAGCTGATGAATGGGATATATGTATGCGAGTATTCCTGTGCACATGGACGCCGTGAAGAATGACCTTCCCAAACCTAGATATTTAAGATTAACTCGTTGTCATATAGATCATGATGCGAGAATATTTTCAATAGCGAAGTCAATCAATGTGATGTTCCTGCCGTCACTGGCACCATCGTTGAGCTTTGGACCTGCTTGATGGTCATGTCTATGGACTCCAAAAAGTGGCCTGCACCTATCCTCGGGGTTGTCGGTGTCTCTTCCTCGTCTTCAGTGTCGTCTGCGGAAGAAGTGTTGAAGCGAGACGGTACCCGAGATGTTATGGTCTCTACAGCGGTCGCAAAAGAGGCAACTGAGCTAGCCCGAGATTCGGGGAAGTCTTGAAGCGTACTTGGGGCTCGATAGGATGTGGGCGGCACTCCAGAAGCTATGGTCGAAGGTTTCGAAAGGATTAGTGGTTCAATCTCCAGTCGGGGCTGAGGCTCGTCTTCTAACACCTCAGGGGAAGAAGGAAGAGGAATTTGAAGAGGATCGTCCCCTTCGTCTGCATTGGGAGACGATGGGATTGTTGACGTTCTGCGAAACGGTGAAATTTGGGCAGGGAAATCGTTCGCCAAAATGGAATCAATAGAGGCTTGCTGAGATGTAGACGCCGATGATTCTTCCGGAGATACCACATCTGCAGCACTACTTGATGTCCGTAACCCTGACGGCCCAGCGATCCTATGTGCAGGAGCGTCAAAGTCAGGAGGTGGGATGTCATTTAGGTCCTGACGGGACGCATACGCAATCGCGTCAGGCCCATACGGCACACCAAATCTCGCAAAAGATTCTCGGGAAGATATCAATTTCAATTGTTCAGGCGTTGGTCCGTTTTTGGGGTATGTGAACTCGGTACGGGTCAGAGTGTGACTGAGTGGTGCAGAGATCGAGTCAAGGGAGATCAGTGAGGGTGAGTTCAGATCGCGAGTACTTTGGCGTGAAAGGGGTCGAAAGGGGGTAAGACTGAGGAGCGAGCCAGATCCAGAGTGAGAAGGACGGTGAGTTTGTGGTGTTCCGTAGGCGCCATGGGTATTCTCGGACGACACTATCGAGGAGGAGGAATGAACACGAGTATGAGAGGGATTATACATAGAAAATCTAGTTGGTATTGAATGTAGGAGGGTCCTTAAACCAGAGCGTCTTGGCGGCACCGGTTCCGATTCCGGTGGGAGATCAGTCGTTACTGTTGGGCCAATATTGTCGACGGTTTCCGTGTACGCTGGTGCTTCACCTCTTTCATCATAAGTAGGTGTCAAAGAGTTTCCTTCTTCCGAGCTTTGCAAGGTATCAATGCTGGGTCGTGGCATTATATCACCTGGCGGTCGAGCGGGTTGCGCAACAAGCTCTTGAGAAGAATCACTCCGGTAAAGGAGCGGTGTATTAACAGGAGTGGCTGGCATCGGCGGGTATTGAGACGCTTGTGAATTATTCCTTGAATGCATGGTGTCTTCTCCATCCTCTGAGAGGGGTTCCATCACTACGATGGCTGGTGGCATTGCGTCTTCCATGCCCTCGGGTCCACTATCACAGTATTAGCCAACATCTACAGAAAGATGCAAGTCTATTTACCGGATGATAACAAGCTCTTGCTCACCAGGCTCTTTGGCATATGCTGGTAGGGATGTCGTCGATATTTGGGACGGCGTCCGCCTCGTCCGCCTCGTCCGCCTCGTCCTATTGGGAGCAGATCCAGTCGTCGTATTTGTACCATTAATAGTCCCAGCAAGCTCTTCAGCCGTGAGCTCCCGTGTAGCAGAGGTGGTCGCATTGGTCGACCAGCGTCGATTACGGAGACATGCACAGAGCCAACGCTTCCAACATAGTGTGAACACCCCAACAGTGATGATGATGCCAACCACGAGGACGGGAACCTTGCTTCAACCTTAGAAAAAGTTAAATCACAGAAAGGACGACGCACCCATGTCTTGATTGGGATCGCATCCTCTCCGTCGGATTCCTCATTACGAGCGACAGAAGCCGAGAGGGTGGAAGTCATAGGCATAGCCACCGCATATGTAGTTAAAAGGTGTGGTGTAAAGAAAATTGCACATTTGAGAAGAGTAGGGGGAATCATAGACGGTCGCTTTGTACGAGACGACAGCTTTGTCCAAGTCATTGAAAATGGGTCATGAGGTTCATTACTTTGGCTGCGAGCATAAATCATGCGACAATAGTAGCGGTGATGACTTAGGATTGTCAAGAAAATGGAGGTGACGCCGGGCAGAACGACACCGTGACGACGAGTATCAGGTTCCCGCTCCTGGTTCCAGAAAATTAGTCATCACTCATGACAAAGGCAACCATTTGTGAACTCCGATCCAATTTAACCTAAGTTTGACCATCAGGCCTCAGGACTTTGTCTTCCTTACATCTGGTTTCAGCAACTGCGAATTTACCTAAAATATCCGTCATAGCTCCACTACCAAGGCTTCGAAGGAACACCATCGCCATACAGCCGACGCCTGTGAGGATGATCATCAATAAAACCAATAAGTGGGTCCGACTCCCTGAACAATGCCGGGGATGAAGCAGTCATTGGCACATTGAGGTTGACCAGAGGGCGACGCATCAATGAACATTGGTCGTTATGCTTAGCCCTCTCAGAAAACGATCGCTGACCAAGTCTCAAGTTGAACGGTTTCTGGGTAATAAGTATTCACGCCTGTGAGGATGATCATCAATAAAATCAATAAGTGGGTCCGACTCCCTGAACAATGCCGGGGATGAAGCAGTCATTGGCACATTGAGGTTGACCAGAGGGCGACGCATCAATGAACATTGGTCGTTATGCTTAGCCCTCTCAGAAAACGATCGCTGACCAAGTCTCAAGTTGAACGGTTTCTGGGTAATAAGTATTCCTCTCCGCTGGCTTTGATTTTTGAAAGAGGAGGAAGAATGGAATGCAAAACACTTGTTTCCAGAATGGAGCAATTGACCCAGTAAAATATCCGCGTGCTTGAAGATGACGTATATCCCAGCGATGTTGACATTCATTGTGCTGTTCTCGAACAGAGTGTCTTTTTTATTTGCAAACTTGAATTGGTCACAACTGGTCCGTCAAGGGTACAGTACTTATTCTGGGATCTTATGTACTTATGGCTATGCACACCCAAACATTGTCTATGTCTATATAATCCCACGTTATCGAGATGGTGCCAGCAGTTGTTATAACAAGTCAGAGACAGATCACATTATTGCACACCTCACATACAGCATGCCTTCTGAACCAATACCTGGACTTCCTAGCTCGATGGAATCTTACGTTGCGGCAGTACTTGTGAGCGTGCTGTTTGGATAACAGCTCACTCCCACTAAACCATGCTTTCTCCTTTCTCATACAGTTTGAATCATTCCTCTATGGTACGTATGACTTGGTATCCTGTGCTCATTCTTTACTTATACAAATCAGGGTTATATATTGTCCTTTTCTCAGCCAGCTTGCTTGTCATCTCACATAGAAAACCAATTCCGTGGCCCCTACTCTCAGCAGGACTCATTATGTTTGCGCTGGCCACCGCTGACATGGGCTTCACAATCAGCCTTTTATTCAACAAGGACTTCAAGCAAGATTTGAGGTTTGCTGATATGCGTCCGAGATACTTTTTGTACATCACAAACAGGTAATTATCCCTTTGCATGAAATCAAGCTTGTCCCACTGATGTCTTGCCAGCACTGTTTTTAATTCAATTGCTGTGACTGTTCTATGAGATTATGTATGCCCTCATCCTGAAATATTGACAGTTATATCGCTATTGTCACATTTGGCGCATGCAAAGATTCATTGTTGCCGGGCCGTGTATCCTCTTAATTCTTGCTACAGGTACGTGAATTTCAGCCACAATTGCACTCTCACTGCATGAACTCGTATATCTGTATGGCAGTATGCGGATATACCTTTCAAGGAACAACTGTATCCCTTGTAAGATACGCGTGGGTCAGCATCATGATAACCACAATTTTCAACATTGTAACCACTGGTTTGACCGGTATGTCGTTGTCAAACACTATCTAAGGGTTTTCCTAGTCATCTCTTTTACAGCTGGGCGAATTTGGTGGCTCTCAAAAGTGTCTAGAGCCACACTCAGTGAAAACATCATCACCTGGTACAAGATTAGTGCATATATCATGTAATTCTGTCTACTAGAATGTCTTCACTCCATCCTGATCATCTTGTAATATAGGCTTGAGTCTGGGATACTTTACACGACGTATATTCTATTCAATGTGGCATTCCAGAATCTAACATACATCAATGTAAGTTGTTGTATCTGTTGGCGTAGCGGGTGACTTGACCTATGTATTCAGGTCCTCCTGGAAACCGGCCTGAATCAAGTGGTCGTATGTATCTTTCCACCTCAAAGAGAATGGTAAATTCTCATTCTACTTATCACATAGAGCATAATTCCTGCTTGGAGCATCGTGCGTATTGCCCTTGCACGAAGATCAATAACATCGGAAAGGCAGGATTGTCTTTTGTGCAATAATTAAGTTACGTCCCGATGTGAAGACACCGACCTTCATTGGCTATGCTACTTGTGTCTAACCAAACATATAAAAAAAGACTCACTAAAACGCTTGTCGGCATGGCATCGGCAGCCTTCAGACCTATTTTGAAACCCCTTCGGAATCTGATAGAACTTCGATCTTCCACTTGGACATAAGTACTACTCAGCCTTGATTAATCACATGACCGGCCTATCTTGATAGACACTTTTTGTTGCTGCGAATATTTATACATATAGATGAGATTGAAATCATGACCTAAGAGTGATTTACAGATGGGTTTTCGGATAACTACGCCACAAAAATAGAAGATCCTGGCGGGTGTCTCCGGATCTCCGAATCGGAGTTGTCCAATGTACACAGCCACATCAGGATCGATCTTAATAATAACAATCGTTATCACTGGAGCTTCTTTAAATATCATCGTCCTCGCTTTCCACTGCCGGGCAACCCCAATATTATATTCTAGTGAGCAGATTCTGTATTGTCCTAAATTATATAACTATAATTTACTGTAAACCACAGGATGCACACGTTCACCCTCGTACCACAAGAATTACAATGTGCCGTCTTTGAACATCTCGACCATGAAACCATCAGAGCATGTTCCGTGGTGTGTCACGAATGGCGCAATCTGACCGCCCCCTACATGTTTCAAACCATTCGTTTGGATCATAAGAATTGCTTATCTTTTCGAGACATCCCAAACACCTCACCAGCTATCTTACCATTGGTTCGCAACCTCGAGGTGTTTGATCTGACTCCATCGGCAGAACATGCAACATTGTCCCTGGCAGAAGTACTACCTCGCTTACAATGGCTTGAGAATCTGATTTTTCGTTCTTTTAATTGCTCTTGGGACGATCTTCCGTTGGTTACGCGTGGAGCGATTACCAACTCTTTTTCGAACTCGTCTTTCACCTCATTGACCTTGGGGGAGTGATATTTCCGTCAATCCTGACTTTTCAGGAACTGTTCTCGCAATCGCCGTCTCTGAAGCGACTCAGAATAGTCTGTATTACATTTCAGTCGAATCCTGTTCAAATTACTATATCAGAAGTCACTACCAAGGCTCGCCTAGAGGAATTAATAGTTTCAAAGGTATCCTCGTTGGCAGATGAATGGCTTTGTCATCCTCTTTGTAGCCTGGATCTCAATGGTCTTCGTTACCTCTGCGTTGAACGGAGCCAGACTCCGGTTCTTCGGTTCTTGCAACTTGCCGGTTCTGCTCTCGAAAAGGTTATATTCAATGGGGTCGAAATAACTGATTGTGAGTTTTAATGTAGAACTTTGCTGAACTTTCCCTCTAAATATACGGATATGGTAACAGATAACCAGACTATCGATCTTTCCAATAATCCAAACCTTTCTTCACTTGCGTTTCTCGTAGACGAATATCCTTTTTTGCCACACAACTGCCCTATTCCCGCAGTCGAGCTGACAATGGCAACTCTCCATTCAACTGCACGTATTAAAGACTTCTCTCTAAATTGGTATGTCGACTCTCTCCTGGGGGTTGGACATTTTGGGCCATCTCCCAATGTCAGGGATTTCGATTATAGCCGATGGAGGCATCTCGCACCATTTTTTGCCTCCGATCCCAGATTTTCTTTGAATGGTTAAACTACACCCGTTCTATGAAGTTTATGATGATGAAGATATTGTTACGTATGTGGAAACCGTTATTAAGGAATCGAAGACGGACGAGAGGGGAGCAAAAGTCTCACATCACGACAAGCCTTACTTTACAAAACGACCTCAGCTGTAATGGTATACACGACTGGAGATAGATTTTCTTCAAGTCCCTCACTGGTGCTCACAGTGACAAGAAGCTCCAGTGTCTCTGAGAAATGTGTGGAAACGGTGGCGTTGGCGCCCCATTGACCACGGACCTCCGACGAACGAAAGAACAGATTCTTATGCGCTCACTGACATCACACACTATACAATGAAGGAAGGCTTTTGTTCATGCACATGATGACCATGAATTCCTCGCTTCAATTCAGAAAATCTGTCTTCGACAGTTCAACTGACACATCGATGAAAGCAAATGCATTGAGTTCATAATGTAATGTATCTAGTGTAAAAGAGGGAAAATTGTTCAAACGAACAAACACGGAAAAAATTAATTTACACAGCAGACACAGAGTAGTCTGAATTGAGTTTCAATCCC
>JAGGAX010016739.1:3333-18557 GCA_017657335.1 Termitomyces titanicus | reverse complement strand
AAGAGTCTCTAGTGATGAATTGTTCCTGTGTGGCAGCATGTGCGAGATAGAGGATGAACATCGAACATGCTTAAAGCTTCGGAAGTACCTGAGGGTCAGTTAGGGCATGTCTTCATGAAAGTACCACGAGGCTTGAAGAGCGTGGCCGTAGGTACGTATTATCAGGAGAAATGTTCAATAGATCTAGAATATTGCTAAAATCACGATGCAACAGATAGAATCACCAGATTACTGTCCTGAGCAGTCAATAGGGTCAATCACAGTAGCGTAGCGGATTTGAGGGAATTCCTGTAAAATCGGCTCAAAAGTTTGATCATAACGTTTAAAGTCCGGCTGATTGCCGTGCCATGCCGGAATGGAAGCAACGAAAAGCATCGACTCGAATCATTTCATGTCCATTTGTTTCTACGAATCGCAGATCCATCCTTAAATACGCTACTACTGTTAGTAACCTTGAATGTCAGCAACAAGATAAAAATCTCAATAGCAACATATTCATATTTGAAGACTGAAAGAGCTTTTTTTCAAACCGGTGAGGTTCAAAGCGTTCTGAGCGCTCAGATTATTACTGAAGAGCCAACCTTATCGATGCACGTCAAATTAGAGTCGGTGTATCTCAAAGTCGAAGATATCTGGACGCTTACTTGGACAAAATACGGTGTTCCATTCACAGAAACAAGTTGTAATCTACGCTTGCTCATATATGATATTAAGAGTCTATGAGTCTACTAAAAGTACAACTGGAGGATTCTCGTCTGTTTAAAAAGAGGCCACACTCGTATCCACCACCCATTCTATTTGGTTCATTGACTTAGACTTCACCCGATTTGAGGCTGGCATTTGGATTTCAGAGTCGTCGCAACTGGCGCGTTGTAAGCCTACTTACTACCTACCTGTTCAGTTGTACTTACGGAAACTCTGGATACTTTACGATTGAAGGCTAGTAAGTATAATATCGACATGGCATAATGAATTGACTAGATACTTACGACATAAAGCTGGAGACAAATATGAACGGCCGATATCGGACTTATGACAGAATATACCTAAATTTAAAAGACCTTCTGTTTAGAATGAGGTTAAAAACTTGACGCCACACCCTTTCATCAAGATTCAAGGATCGTTCACGGATCTTGCGACCGGTCTCCACGTAAGTAATAAAAGGATTTCCCACATAATATTGAGCTTAAGTATCGACACGTCAAGTAGAACGTCCGAGTCGGTCACCGGGGATCCACAGTGCGTTGTTCAATGGAATGGTTTACGATACTTACATACATATACCCAGATACGGGTGTATTAGTTACCTTACTTACACCAAATTAATCTCGGCACGCGGTGTTCAGCGATTAGACCATGCCGCAGGTAACATATTTGTACTACTCATACCTCCACGGAAGTAACAGATGTACTGTTCTGTCACGACATTCAGGATAACTATCTTTCGAGCTATTTGAAATTTACTCATCAGCCAGATAAGTAAGTATGTAAGTACAATATGTAGACAAAGTGACATACATCATGCGATCCACTTGCTGGGCCGATATTCGGATCAGCTTCAAGCTTCGAGCTTCGACGAGCTCTACATAAGTACACGGATGATGCCATCAATCCTTTCATTCCTGTAAGTACTGTACTTAAGTATTTTTCAAATATACTCAACTCCAAGCTTCCCCCACGCGGTCTAATCACCATGTCCTGGACACCCAGCAGTATACCACAACTTTTCGTGGCAACACTAGCCATCGCTATCGCGCTCCACATTTTCGTTCGTCTCATCAAAACATGGCAGGTCTGGCCCTCTGGTGTTCGTCGACTTCCCTTGCAATCTGGATTGATCTTTCGTGCTAAACTCGAAATCATCTATGTAAACCACAGCCTAATTCCGTACCCGCCATTGGGCCCACAGCCCCACTCTTATCATACATCGGCGCCTTTCGCCTGATGTTTGATAGTTCAAGAACAATTCAAGAGGGCTACGACAAGGTATACAGCTCTTATGCGAATTAGCGCCATTGCCGATCAATTATCGATCCAGTACGATGGTCTCTTTAGAATAGCCGATTTCAGATCCTGGACTGTCATCGTTAGCGGCGCGCAGCTGATCGAGGACGTGCGGAAGGCTCCTGAGGATGTTCTTACATTTGAGGCTGCGATTGATGAGGTACGTGGTTTGCCCCTACCCACCCAAGGAGAACGGGACTTGACACAGACGTTTGACAGGCTATCCATGCATTAGCGCCCAAGACTAGGCGAAGTCATTTTCATGTTCCTATTATTCAGATACAGCTAACGAGAGAGTTGACGAATTCGTTCGAGGCGATTCGGGATGAGGTTATGACGGCGTTTTCTGAAGTGGTTCCACCGACAGAGGGTGCGTGTGTGGGTATGGGAAAGAATACTGAGCTGAAATTGAGCCTCCTCCACGTAGAATGGTCGAAGTGTCCTGCTTTGGATGCCACGCTCGAGGTGGTCGCCCGAACAGCGCATCGTGTGTTCGTAGGACTTCCGCTTTGTCAGTTGCATCGAGTCAATATCCGAGTTTGACTGAAAGAGATCGTTAATCCGGTTTGGTGTAGGTCGCGATCCAGACTACGTTTCGATGTGTCGAGACTTTGCGGTTAACATCAGTAAAGCAGCGTGGGTCATTAGGCTCTTCTCGCCGCGCTTGAAACCGTTAGTTGATGGATTCTTGCGAAAGAAAACCTTGCTTTTAACGTTGGCGTTGATAGGTTGGTCGGGCGGCCGTTCGTCAATGTACCAGCCGCCTTGGAACGTTGCGTCGCACATCTTCGTCCCGAGGTCGAAAAAAGACGGGAAAACATCAAGATCTATGGAAAAGACTACGATGGCAAGCCTGTACGTTCAACATCAAGTGAAATACACCTGTGTTGATTAAATGAGATATAGCAAGACATACTCTCATGGTTCATGGACGACGTCGACGGTTCAACCGACGAAGAAAAACTCCGACATGTGGCGTTCCATCTTATGATGATTGATTTCGGTGCTGTGTATACGATAGCCACTGTAAGTATGTCCTCTGATCTCCTGTATGGATGAGACACTCATTCATGGGAGTAGAGTTTCACACAAGCGCTGTACCATCTCGCTGCGCATCCGGAGTGTATCGAGCCCCTGCGTGAGGAGATTGAGAGCGTCACATCGGAGGAGGGATGGACGAAAACGGCGATGGGGGAGCTGCGTAAGCTTGATAGTTTCTTGAAGGAGTCGCAGAGGATCAGCGGGCTCGGAGCGAGTGAGTCATCCTCTCCTCTCCTCTTCTCTCTGTTCCTGTTGATTTATGTAATTCTAGTCTCGTCTTATCGTCGCGTGCTCAAGCCGTTCACGTTCTCCAATGGGGCGACGATACCCGCAGGAATGACGATAGGAGTAGCTGCGTGGTCGACTCATCTAGACGAGTCGGTGTACCCCAACGCACATGCCTTCGAGGGGTTCCGCCATGTGGAGAATACACAGTCGCAGATGGTTTCTCCTTCCCAGGATTTTCTTGCGTTTGGGCTGGGTAGACATTTATGGTGAGCTCGAGCATTTGTTGGTTTGTAGATTGTAGTGCTGAAATATTGACAGTCCAGGACGGTTCTTCACCGTCATCGTTTTGAAAGCAATGATGACGCATGTTCTTATGAGTTATGATTTGAAGTTGGAGAAGGAGGGAGAGAGACCGAAGGATCATTGGTTTGTTACGGAGAATATCCCGGATAGTACGGCGAATGTGTTGTTGAGGAAAAGAGTTCCGAATCGGGCATAAGTGTCGTCGGTAGACATGGCTCAGAGTGCATGTGGTCTCCTGGACGCGTACGACAGTATCAAATTTGGTTTTTCTTGTATATCTTGAGTGCTAGCCTTGTAGTACTAGTGTGTCACTTGTTTCAGACTTGTGGTATAAGTACAAGAGGATAATTACATAATGCGTCAGAGATTACTTGAAAGGCCACCACCCAAACCACAACTACATACACCACACCACACTACCACCCACTACCACTGCTAGAAACAGACAACCAATAACTGCAATGGCTGATATGGACGTTGATCCCCCTGCGCCGACGAAGGGAAAGGAAAAGGAAGGCAAGGCTCGGTTCGAGGTGAAAAAGGTCCGTGCCACACTTCCCTTTGATATCGGCGTCTAGATGTTTTTTTTGCTGACGATGAAATGTGTGAATGGTTTTCAGTGGAATGCTGTTGCGCTCTGGGCATGGGGTACGTCGTCATCCTTCGAATTCGAATGAACGAACCCAACCTCCCTTGCTTTTGCTTCGTGGCGGGGCTCATCCTCATCTCATGTCGTTTTTTTTTCGGATAGATATCGTCGTGGATAATTGTGCTATTTGCAGGAATCATATCATGGATCTCTGTGCGTGTTATCTGTTCATATGAAGAGTTTGTGAGCTTTTGCTGATTCGTTTGTGGTGACCCCCCACCCTTTGTGATTTGTGATTTGTGATCTGGTGCCCTTTGCAGGCATTGATTGTCAGGCTAATCAGGTATCAGCGACTGGAGAGGAGTGTAACGCCGCGTGGGGAATATGCAACGTGAGCTAGTCCCCACAGCCATCACATCCCTTTGATGACGACTGACCTCGATATACATAGCATGCTTTCCACTTCCACTGTATCTCGCGCTGGCTCAAGACACGGAACGTGTGCCCTTTGGATAATCGTGAATGGGAGTTGCAGAAGTATGTGTTTTTCTTTCTTTCTTTGTTAGAGAGGGTTGCTTATACGAGTCTAGATACGGTCGGTAGATTTCCCGGCTGTGAGATCATGTATAATAGTCACGGCGCGATGCTTGTTTTTTCTTCTTCTGAACGTTGCTCGTTATCTATCATCTTTGCTGCGATGTGCTTTGCAAAGCTCCGACATTCTTGGAATAACTTTGATTGATCGCATTCACCCGAGAGATCGAGGTAATTTTGTTCTATGTTTTCGGGAAGGTTTTTTGTGTGCAAGGGAGTATACGAAGCCTCGATAAGGGCTCCTTGATTTCAATTTGAGAGGTTGTTGGAATGGAAAGTCCGCAAGTAATCGGTTGGCGAGTGATCTCAAATCCAGAACAATTGGGAAACTTATTCCGTAGATACTCCTGAGTTGACTATCGTACCAAGAGTGCATCGTGTCCAGAGGGCACTTGACATGGTGGTTCGAATATGCCTGCCCACGCACCTATATATAGTATCCATACTGACTCCCGAGAGTCAATAGCGCATGCTTATGCCAGCTCTACGGCCACCCACTGAGCTTGCTCTGCGCTGCGATACAACGATCCTCTAAGGAATCTGAAACCCAGGTTCTAGTCGGGACCAGAGATGACCATGGATGATTTGAAAGAGGCAACAGTCGTCGATCACACACATCGACCCCGATTGCTCCATTTTACATTGAGAGTCGTTGAACGGTTTCAGTCTCATAATATAGCAGTTCTGAGGTGTTCGATTCATCAACAGCTACTTACTGGCCGCGGTGGTAGAACGTCATTCAACACCGTGGTAAAGTCGGAGCGTTGGTTTTATAGGGCCGTTGTGAGACTATGTATAGTAGTTTCATGGAGGTCTTTGTCTTCGATGACAAAGAACGCCAATGGACTCGCCCTAAAGTCCACGTGACCGTGTTGACCAAGGGTTTCCTAAGCCCTTGGGATGCTGGTTTGTTGATCTCCGCAAGGGTTGCCCGTCGCCGGCAATGGCGAGCGACTCGTCGGATGTGTGGTCCCCGCGCGGTGGGACTACGACGTTCACCACGTTGTCTGGGACACCATTGTCGCCCTCAGGGTATTCCTACTCAGGTGTGCACATTGAGGAATGTGGGTGACTTGGCGCTAACTTTTTATCAGACACACAGAGAGGGATGACAGTCTCTCCAACGCTAAACTCTGACACTGACTCGTATACTGACTCGAACTCGATTGATGAAGTCGAGACAACACTGAATGTTGAAGAAGAATTGGACAACACAGAACAGGCGCTTACTGAATGGTCACGCTCGTCTTACACGCCAACAAGGACATTCACGCCAACAAACACGTTCACAACAACAGGATACACTGGCTCACCGTCCTATGTCACTCTGCCCACCGTCACTCCGCGTGACCCCGTCACTTCTCCACTCGACCCCCGCATCCGCCTCAGCAGAATCTCGGAAAAGACCGAAGAACCCTCTCGTCCCGTCTCTGCCGCCAGACCAGCCAATCCCACTCCCGATGGTTTCCGCCGCTCAGCCCTCCTCTCAGCCTCATCCTCGTCCCATTCACGCGCGTCAACTGATCCTGGCCTCCCGCCTCGAGGCCGCACCGGCGAACTCATTGCCGTATTTGAGACTAACAGCCCGAGCTCGCGAACCGGCGAGCCATTCACTACCAGTTATGGATACAGCTCGCGGCCCTCATCACCTTCTAAGACGTCAGCATCGTACACGGGGACAGCCACGCGGCCCTCCACGTCCGACCGTTCGTCGACTCCAGGAGGAACGTTCTCTCGCACGACGGGCTCCTACGTCACACCGAGCTACACACAATCACCCAGCGCATTCAGCCGCACGACTCACACTGACGCGCCTTCAACTTTCACTGGCACCGATACGCGTACTTACACGGGCACAGACACCCGTACGTTCACTGCAAGCGACACGCGTACATTCACCAGGACAGACACCCGTACCTACACCGACAGGACGTCCGTCACGCCCACTTCGACTCTACGTCGTCCCCAACACACTTCACCTCGTTCGCCACTGACCTCGGTGCGCAATATCGTGGCTTTATGGAAGGAGCGCACGCCTTCATCGAACCGGTCCCCCGAAAAGACACCTGCGCTGGAAACAGGCGCATTATTTGGAATGACGAACAGACAAATTGAGAATGGTAAAGAGCCAGTCACCCCTACACGAAAGGAAAGTACGAATAGTGCACAGCTTCCACCTGGCCTGAACGTTGCGGATTTGCTTCCGTATACACAGAGCGCTGAAGCGGTGAGTTTGTCGCAACGAAAGAAGCTCCAGCCTAACTTTGTATATGTTTGTCTTTAGCCTCTGTACATCGGCCAACTCTGGTATCTGAACGTTCACGACGCCGCCCCGTATCGTTGGCAAAGATGCCAAGCCCTGCTCTATCCAAACTCGTTACTCCTCTCGTGGTTGTCTCCTGCAGGTGGCAGGGGAATTGTCGCACTTGACTTGCTCAATTGTACCAGCGTCCAGTCGGCCCCTTCACCCACGCATCCGGCGTCGCGAGATGATATCGGGACGATCGCGGCGAAGGAACAGAGTATGGAGATGGACGGACAGCCGTTGATGGATATGCTGGTCCCGTTTCATATGTTTTATGCCGATGGAGTTGAGAGGCTCGCGGCGGAGAGTTTAAGGGAGCGTCAGAAATGGGTGAATCGCTTGTGGTATGTCTTTTTCTTCTCATATTCTTTGTCTGCTGACACTACTTCGTAGGGGGGTAGTGAACCGCCCCGTCGTCATGCCCGACTCTTCCTCTGTAACGCGCTCACCGACCGGCTCAATCCGCACAATACTCTCCATCGACAGCCGCGCAAGCACCTCCAGCACCGGCTCCCGTTCCACAGTCTACATCCCGCCCTTGAGCACTCTCCCTTCCATCCCCGACTTCTCCTCCAACGCCTCCACACGTTCCCCACGTTCCTCCATCTCCGGCGGACTCACACGTGGGACATCAATCCTCTCCTCGCACCACACCCGCACAGTCGACGACACCGTCATCTCGAACCAGGAGTACATCTACCCAGGCGACGCGCGCGCGATTCAGCCCGCACGCACGGGTTCGCTCCTTCGCCGCAGCGCGTCCCTTGCTGATCTCGACGCCGAGTTTGCGGAAGCCGTCGTGCGCGCGAGGGGCGCCAGACCTGGCTTGGGGTTCCCTGGGCTCGTGCTCGGAGGCGCGCCAGTGACAGTGTCTAGTGGCCCGAATCTAGGCCGCAATGTCGTTGTTACGCCGCCCCCCGGTGGACGAGGCGTGCGCGCAGAGGCGCAGGATGAGGATGAGGTGTTTTTTTCTGCTGGGTCCGGAGGGAGTTACACACCGACTCATTCCTCGTATTTGTCGGAGATGCGCACGTCGACGGGGGCAACGTCGTATGGGTACACGTCGAGCTCGATTACGGCTGGGACGCAGATTGTTCCGTCGACGTTGTCGTACCGCGGAGCGAGCTCCGCATCGTATTTGGGTGATTCGCATGATTCTTCTAGTTCGAGGGTGTCGACGGGTACTGCGCCTTCGGGGACATCGCTCTCGCGCACGAGGGAGGTGAGGAGGAGGGGACCGAGGAGTGCGAGGTCATATTCTTCGTCTGGCCGTTTCACGGATACGTCGTCTGATAAGGAGAATTCGAGCGGTAGTTATACTTATACGCCGGAGAGTGGGACGCAGACGATGGAGTCGAGGAGTTATTCGAGTGGGAGTTATACGCCGGGGAGTGCGACGCATTCGCAGCTTAGTGCGAGCTATTCGGAGGGGAGCCGTAGTTATACGACCTCTGGAGGGAGTGCGAGTTATACGACTGGAAGTAGGAGTTACACGGATAGTGGGAGTTATACGCCGAGTGGGAGTTATACCACCCGCAGTTACTCGTCGAGCGGGGAGTACTCGTCAGAGGTGGGGATTAGGACGGGCAGTGATACTGTGACGCCGGGTGAATCGAGCGAAACGGGCTATGATATATGCTTTTCGTCTGATCTCAATGGCCGGCTGACAACTCCAACGGAACGTACCATCTCGCCGTCGGTGTCTCTCACCCCGTTGGAGGAACAGCTCAGCTCAGAGGCAGAGTCGGACAACTTCCTGACGGCTTCGCAAGGGAGTTCAGATTATGTCTCTGCCAGGAGCCCGTCGTTGAGGTCGGCTGAAGGCTCGGAGACGTCGTACGCTTCGTTCCCTACTATCCCTTCAGAGTCAGAGTTCATGACCCCTGATACGGGATACTCCCACTACCGCACGATATCTGAGCCGTCTTTGGGGTCAGAGTATATCACTGCTGACCTGTGCACGATTCCTTCGTTACATAGCACCCCGACTCTCTCTTCTGTCAGGCTTGACGATGGCGGTCCTAACGTGCTTCGTCTGCCGTCGTTGCCTCCTTCGACTATCCCGTCCATCGTATCGTCGCCCGCCGTAGCGCCTTCCGTTCACCTTTCGGAATACCCACCCCTCCCACCATCTGAGCCAAGTGAAGTGTCTTCTATCCACTCTTGGGATGACTACCCGCCTCTACCACCATCTGAACCGTCGATAGCGTCCTCCGTTCACTTGACGCCTTCAACGGCGACGATGTCTCCTCCCCTGCCGCCGTTGCCTGAATCAGTGGCCTCTCCAGTGTCGGCGCACATCTCGCCATCCCCATCGCCTGAACTGCCGCCTTTGCCTCCGCCCGTTCCTTCGCGCTCGCCGACTCCACTCCCGCCCTCGTTGGCGACCGAAAGCAGCGTTGCAACGCCGAGTGTGCTCCCCTCCCCGTCCTTGGTGGATTCTGTGACGAGAGAGGTTTCGTTGGACCGAAGCAGCACCGTACCGTCTCTTCATGAAAGTGTGAGATCCCCATCAGAGTCGGCCGCGACGCCTTCGACGTTGACCTTGTCTAGCAACGTCCCGTCTGCTCTTGAAAGTGTGTCATTATCATCAGAGTCGGCAGCGACGCCTTCGACGTTGATATTGTCTAGCTCCCCGGCGCCCTCTGAACATCCATCGACGCCGCCTCCTCATCTGCCCACTCTACGCACCACGTCAAGTCCTAGTATCTCGTCGGTATCGAGCTTGAGTGATCTGACGCCCGCGTTCTCAGAGCAGGAACCAATGCCAAGGAGCCCGCAGACTTGGGCACAGGAAACGAATCTTTCGTACGAGTCGTCGCATTTGGCGCCTTCGCCGTCGGTCATGTCCTTGGCTGTCCCAGAGGGGCTCGACACATCGTTCGAGACGTCGTTTTTGAGGCCGACGGGGTCTGGAGTTTCTTCGGTGGACAGGATGAGCCCGATTCCGGAGACACCGACGAGTCTTTCGTCTGCGACACCGCGATCCCAGCTCCCGCCGCTCACTCCGGTGTTGGTGCCGGTGCCCCCTCAGTCGAGTTCAGTGTCGTCTGCAGTGCCGACGCCGTCCCCGCTTCGTTCATCGCTGCCTTCGATGTCGAGTGTTCCTACGCTGTCTTCGGCTACGATCTCGTCGGTGGTGAGTACCCCCAGGACTTTTGCGTTGTCGTCTCCGCGCCTGCTACCGGATCTTCCTCCGCTTCCACCATCAGAGGCGTCTTCGTCCCGCGTTCGGACGCCTTCTGCTGTTGCATTGTCTGAGGCTTCGATGAGCACGAGGGTGCCGAGTATTGTGCCGTCGCCTGTGTCGTCGGCGGCTGTTAGTACGCCGTCGGAGTTGAGTCTTGGTGGTGAAGTTTTGCAAGTCCCTTTGGCTCGACGTCGTTCAGGTGCCTCGGTTAGATCCCAATCATCGCTCAGGTCGTCTATCTTTGATTCACGCTCGTTGCTTGAGGAAGAACCGGAACAGTTTGATGCGGATGATATATCCACGATTCCTTCGCTGTTGTCTACGCCTGCTCAAGAGGAGCGTTCGTTGGTAAGAATGAATGTTTGTTTTGTTGGTTATGTGTCGATAAGCTAATGAGATATGTAGGCACCTCCTCCGCCACAGAGTCATACCGAGACGCCAGAAGCTTCTATTGTTGTTTCGCTTTCGACGCCTCAGGGTTATGCGCAGACGACCCAATCGAGCCTTGCGACGGTGATGTCAGAGAGTCTACCGACGGAACGTGATCTCTCGCGAGATATTGATCGTATTGCAGATGATCTTTACCAGTATAATGTCGACCGAGGAAATGAGAACAGGGAGCTGGCGGACAATGTACGGGCGCTACGGGATGAGCTGCGGGATCTTTCCGATTACCTGCATCGAAGTCCACCTCATCCACCACCACCGGCGTTGCCTCAATATGCGGATGAAAGAGTTGGAGGGAGTACCCCTGTATCTCGGTTGTCCATGGGTGATGAGCGCGAATTACGTCCCCCTCCTCAACAATCTGGCTTATCTCGGGCTTCGAGTAATGCCAGCGTCAGCTCGTACCTTTCGTCACACCATTCGGATGATGATTTTTTGGCTTCAGAGTCATGGCATGATTCACCTGTCCCTTGGTATGCCGCAACCATATCAGACGAGACGCCGTCGGATATCTCGGAAGGCCCACCGCGTTTCCAACAAGTGGAGGAACCTGCCGCGGTGGCTGCTGTTGTGTCGTCTCCTCTTCCTACTCTACTTCCTCCTTTTCAGCCTCCTGCTGCTCCGAGTTCTTCTCCCACTTCGGCGTCTGTTGTTCTCCATGTTTCACCCTCACCCCCGGGTGATGGCTCCTCGCCATCGTCTTCATCTTCATCAACCCCCACGCCGACGCCGACGGCGCTTCCGCATCTTCCGACTCCGCCTGATCTTTCTGGACCCTTGAATGACATTAGGAACCGGTTGAATGCATTGTCGGATGGACAGATGGCGACCAATGAGATGCTCAATGCACTTCAGTATCAGGTACCGCCGGTTGACCCAGGATTGAGAGATCGATTACAGCGAATCGAGGAACTTTTGCGAGCGATGACACAAGATCAAGATCGTGCTCCACAAGAGCAACAACCAGAACAACCTTTATCAGAAGTGTTTTCGGACACATCGAGTCTTCGACTAGAAGACCAATTTAATAATTTCGAACCTCTACCAGCCCCAACGCCAACCCGCCAAGAACCCTCTGTGCTCGATCGTATTGAAGAAATGCTCGCAGCCAGTGTACCATTGCCAACGCCAGTCATACAACCACCTGAGCATGTCTCATTCCAGTATACTCGTAGAGAGCACAGGAGCATTAGTCCTATCTCGATTCCAAGTCTTCCTAGGCGTGCGGAGTCTGCGCCTTCGTTTCGTGGAGAATATCCCATGCGCCCGACACGACCTCGCGCCGGGCCATCTATTCGAGTGATGCATGCACCACCGGATGTTCCTCCACCCCAGCCCCCACCTCCAGCAGGAGAGGACTTCGAGGACCAGGACGTGCCTCCTGCTGAACCGATGCCTCCTGTTGAACCGATGCCTCCTGCTGAAACCGCGTCTGCTGTTGAAACTACCCAACCTTCACAACCAAGGGACGAGGACCCTAACATGGAACGTGCAATACGGGACCGTCGCAGGCAGGCCGATCCCGGCTCTGATGGAATCTACCGGCCTCCTGTGGGACCTATCTTTGTACGTCGCACACCAGTGCATCAGTCCGAACTCTAATCAATTTCACTAGCCTCCCCCGTCTGGGCCACCCCCACCACGTTCGCAGACAGCTCCTGTCGAATCTACAGGTGAGAGTTGGTACAGACAACGTGATGGAGCCCGTGAACAGGTCAATTTCTCTCTTTTCTGAGCTTGCGCTATAGGACTGAATGTTTGACTATAGGGACCGGGTTCTACCACCACTCGCCCTGCACCAACTATACAGACCCAAGCGCCACAACCTCCGCAGCCTCCACAGCCTCCACTGCCTCCAAGTGGCCATGAGCGGATGCCTCCCCCTCCGGTACGTCATAGTTTTTGGTAACAGCCCCAAAGTGATGATTGAAGCCTTTGACAGGTGGTCGTTCAGTTGCCACCTGTATTTGAAGGTATTATGGATCTATTAAGAGTGAGTCGTGATGTGTACGTAGGTCACCATATGTGATTAATTATTCCCCTCCAGCAAAACCGTGATGCACAAGCTGCCTCAGTACAGCAACAGCGAGGGATGATGGACTATATGCGAGGTTTGAATCAGTGGCTGCAGCGAGATACCACGGATCGTCAAAACGAGCTACGCGGACTTAATGCCCGTGTCGATGAACTCAGGGATGCTATTCGGAATAGTAGGGATCGAGGTGAGCATTTCTGATAACTGATTGTAGTGTTTATTGCTTAATCATTCCTAGTGGTGCCTTCTGAAAGTGAACCTATGTCACCACGAAGTGAAGCCAGCTCTGTCCCTAGTGCCCCAATACCTGCTACTGTACCGAGACAACCAATTCAGATGCCACGTCCAACAGTGCCAATGCCTGTACCGGACCCTGCTGAGGGACCAGTAATTCCTCCACAAGTCAACGTTGAAGGACTCCCTCGAGGCTTTGTGCCGTTCCAGCCTGTGATTCCACCTGTGGTCCCAGACGAAGTTGATGACCGTGGTCCCCAACGACCAGGACCGGGATTTCGACCTGTCATCCCTCCTCACATGCCTACTCCTGGTGTTGTTCCTCCGGCACCTCACATTCCAGATGTTTATCGCCCGCCACGAGGCCCTGGGCCTATGCCACCTCAACGGCCAACTACTGAGCATATAGTACCTTTCATTCCTCCCGAAGTCCACTCAGATGGTTCACCACCTCACCACATTCCTCCGCGTCACGATTACAATGTGGTGCATATACCTGGGACACCCCCCAGTAGCAGTAGCCATACAACAATCTCTACGGAATCTCCGAGCACTACCCCTAGCCCAGCTTCCAGTCGGGACGAGGATGACCGTAGACGATTTGGATCAGGCAGCAGTCGTCGACCACTTACTTCTCGCAGTAGGAGGACCTCTTCCCCTTCACCGACTTCAATTCCCCCGCCAATCCAGCAGGTGTTCCCTCCGCCTCTTGTTCAGCCTCCGCCTCTCGTTCAACCTTCACCTTTTGTTCAACCTCCACCTCCAGGCCCACCTCAGGTTGTTATTGTCCCATCTCAGCCTCCCGACTCAGAACCTTCACATGTTGAACCGATGCAGTCTCAGCCTCCAATAATAATACACCAACCACCCATTGACGGCGGACCAATGACACCTGGGGTGCCTATGATGCCTGGTACGCAGCCTATGATGCCTGGTATGCAGCCTATGATGTCTGGTATGCAACCTACTATTCCTGCCGTACCACCAACTGTAGTAGGCCCACCACCGGTGGTAGATGTACCAACACATATTCCATCATTCCCCCCTACTGTCGCACCTCTGCCTGTGGTAATAGAACCTCATTCTTCTCCGTCATCAAGTCGATCGAGCTCAAGCTATCGCCGTCGTAGTAGGAGTAGGAGCCGTGACCGTGGCAGGCGACCTAGTCCGCCGCAAGTCACAGTATCACAAGTACCAGTGCCAGGCCCTGTAATTATTGATCGACCATCCCGTTCTCGTTCGAGTTCTCGGTCGTCTCACACCGTTCAGCCCACCACATACCCTCTTCCCATGCCTCCAGTGATCCCTGGAGGACCTATAGTTGTTCCACGTAGCCGAAGTTCAAGTCGGAGTCGTCGAAGTCGCACTCCTCCAGCACAAACCATAACCCAACCTCCGCTGATAGTTCCCCCAAGTCAGGTTCCGACATTTGTTCCTGGTACATTCCCAACTTTGCCTCCAGACGTGGTTCCCCAATTTGTTCCAGGTCCCCCTTTTGTTCCAGGTCCCCCTGGGGTACCTCCGATCATCGTCCCACAAAGATCAAGCTCGTCTCGTTCTCGTTCTCGCTCTCGCTCTCGCTCTCGTTCCCGTTCCCGTTCTCGCTCTCGTTCTCGCTCTAGCTCCCCATCGCCTCCTGTTGTGCTTCCGCAGCAGACAACAATACCAACAATACCAATCATACCAACTGTCCTACCTTCGAGACGCAGGAGTCGTTCTAGCTCTCCTCGCCAGGTTCCCCAAGAACGTCTACCCCCTATTGTTCTAGGCGATCCATATCGTCGAACTCGTTCTCGCTCTTCGGACAGGTATAGCGATAGGACCTCTGATGAGCGTCATCGACCTCGTCGCCCATACCGTGAACGAGACCGTTCAGCATCATCACTATATGATCGGCCTCGTCCACGACGACGCCGTGACAGTCGCAGCCGGTCCTATTCGCCCGACCGAAGGCAGCCACATGAGAGGTGTGAACGTGATCATTACCGTTCTCGAAGTTGCTCCCCTCCTCGTGAGCATCGTTGTAGACGATGTGACCGGCCCGCAAGGCATAGGCCATCTCGACATCCAGCCTACTATGATCGATGTGATCGATGTCCAAGAAGCCCACGGAGCTATACTCGTGATACTCGAGACTATCGCTCACGATCACCGGGCCCGCGTCGAGCCCGAAGCTTGACTCCACTGTCGCATACGTATGGTCGTGACAATCGCCGATATTCGAGTACCGACTCCTACGAGCGACGACGGTCTC
>JAGGAX010016738.1:0-35718 GCA_017657335.1 Termitomyces titanicus | reverse complement strand
TCACCAGGACACAAAAACCTTGAAAAATAGAAAGTCAATTACGCTCTAATTCCTCCTCAAAGGCTTCTGTTTATATATAACCCTGGAACCTTAGATCTTAGACCTTAACTGAACCTCCACTGAACTCCATCTGACTATTCCGAAGTAGCGGGCATAAAGCTTTGACAACAGCAGAGGGATCGGGGGACCTGAATCACTTTGTAATAAATGCATCTTCAGCCATAGGTCTTGAAGGACATCGAACACAATGTCTAGTTGTTGAATCCCAAATTCTCAATACTGATTCAGTTGTACCTGCAACTTCTCGGCTTCGGTTGCAACAAGACGTCTGGATTTGAGTGTATGTATGAAGGCGAACGCGGACAGACAATACATAATAGACACCCTTCTGGGCAAGTTTGAATCAATTATCTGGCATTGCTCCTGCGTCATTGATGCCATGGCATCCATGCACATAGGTTACCGCTTCAGACGAGAGAACGCGTAAGTTTACGCACAAAGATCTCGGTTCCTGGATCTGATGCACAATTACGAACGACAGAAGTAGCCGAGGGAGGAGAGCGCGGATGGTGGCGGAGAACGAGAAACTTGCCGCGGATGACAAGCAGCGGAGACGCTCAACAGTGTGTCTTGTAAACTCGACGAGCAGGATGAGTTGTCCGTCGGTGCCGGGGATAGCGCGGAATGGGTCGAAAAGAATAGGCAGACGGCGTCGGTAGAAGATAAACTCGCAGGTGGTTTCGAATCCCAAGTCCTGCTCTCTAACTTGACAGAGTTACAACGTGCTGAATCAATCGGGGATACATGTATGGGTTTTGACAGGGTGGGAGTGCGCGAACTAGAGATACATATATTCTTTGATATATTTCTCACATCAAAGGTACACCGTTTCGATTCTATTAGTATAAATGCAATCAGAGACGGGGTGAAATATCGATTTTGAAAAACTAACCATTGCAATGTTAGCTAGATTGGGAGTGTGGGTTGTCGACTTTCGAGCCAGAGTGGAGCCAAACAGATGAAAGACTGTCTCCCGAAAGGTTTCGCGGCTAGCCTAGGCTCAACTATCTTTTTAGGACGACTAGATTGGTTCTTTTGAGCCAGGCGGTCCCAACCATCAGCAGTCTGACGGTCTGCATGTTGTTTATGTATCCAAGTGGGTGCAATGTTGTATTTGCGGGGTGGAAGACGATCTGTAAGTTGTTCAGCCTTGACTCGCTCTCTGTGAGCAGGCTTGATATCTTCTGGAAGCTGTTCATTGACGACGTTGACCTTCTGATGGTCCTCGTGCTTGTTGGGCTTGTCTCTATCTGAGCAGATAGTAAGATCAATCAGTGCAGAGAGTGATGGAGCGCGGGGAATGGTGGGATGTTCCGTGCACGCGGCACATTTCCAATTCTGCAGAGTCTGCTGAGTTTCGTCACGGGGGGCAGACCCCTTGACAAGATTGGTGGAAGCTTTGACGAGAGTAATGAGAAAACTGTCTGGAAGAACGGGTGTGTGGCAGCGATGGTGGTACGAGACGGCGCAGGCCGCGCATGTGAGGAGGAAATTGGCAGGACTGCTGCTGGCGGCTGCACAGACGATGCAGGCTCGGAGCATAGTTGTGCATGTGCCAGTGACGTAATGCTGCGGACTACATAAACACGCCCGGCCGAGTAGTAAGCACGCTCTGCCCTCTCCTTCCCACCACCATGGCCGACTCTTGGATGGATGGTCTCCTCCTCAAGGTACGCAATTCCAATAACTCCATATCCCACTCATCGCACTCCAGATTGTGAACCTCGTCACCTATTTCCTTTTCTTGGGCTCAAACATATACACTGTTGCCTCCCCAGCAGGCATTTACTATCACGGAAAGGAAACTTACCTCACTCCCGCCCCATGGGCCTTCCTCATCTGGTACCCAACTCTCGATAATGTCTCATCATTCACCCTTCTCACCTCTTGCTAGGTCTCTGATTCACCTCTTGCTCCTCGGGACCGTCATTTACCAGTTTTTCCCGTCTGGCAAGCGCGTCATCGTAGACGGTATTTCCTGGCGTTTCCCCCTCCTTGCTGTCTTAAATTCCATATATGTGAATCTCTGGGCTAGCCACCACTTCATCCTTGGTACCTACGCCGTCGGTCTACTCTTAGGGGTTGTATACTGACCTTTTAATCAGCGTTTGTGCTTGCTCTGTTCGTCAGCTCAACCGTCACGGCAAGTGGCATTCCCATTTCCTTGAGTATTTCCGCTCTGACGTCATATACAGCATATCTATTACGTCGTCAAGAAGCATCATTCACCTCAAGAGACTGCCGACGAACTTTTTGTTCACCTCCCATTCTCGCTCTACCATGGCTGGACCACCGTCCTTGTGGTCCTCAGCCTCTTTGAGGCCTTTGGAGTAAATGCATTGGATCATCGTGCCGGTGTTTGGACCAAAGTCTTTGTTTTCCTGGCCCTGTAAGGCCTTTAATTACTCCTATCCTGTCAATGCTTAACTTCAATGGCTTAGCTTTTTCCTCGAGGCTACTGCCGCTACATATGCTTTCTCCACCCCTGAGGGTGATCTCCCAGCCTCTATTGCAATAGCTTGGTCCCTGTGGGCTATTTTCGCTCATCAAACGAAACCTGCATTCATTCATTGGAGTGCCCTCGCGTTTTCCATTCTTGCTCTCATATGGGTTGCCAAGGGTGCCTTCGGTCTGTTCACTCGCGTACGCGGTGGCCGCGTTGCACTTTCTGATGAAGAGAGAGCTCCTCTTGTTGGATAAGTCGCATTTTTTAAATAAGAATCAACTTAGTTACTCGGACACTCAGTCATGTTCTATGTTTCCTTGATACTCTGTACCATGTATCTCTTCGACATTGACCGTTTTAAAATCAATCGACTCAATGAATGCACATTTGACTGGACTCAGGTTCAGGAGAGAACACTTTAATGTGAGTCCCGTATAGATATCGTTTCAAGGTCGAGTTCACGGTTTACATCGAAGCATCCTCTTGTATGACATCGTTGTGGTTGTACATTTCAGTTTAGGATAGTCTTCAAATGAAACAAAGTCAATCTGTATACCCAAACTACATTAGGCAGCGAGCGTATCATATCATGAGATAGACATATTAAAGCTTTTTCGACACTCTTAAAGTGTGAAATAGTGGTACTAGGTAGCGACAAAACATCTATTGAATATTCACGACGTAGCATGTCCAAGCTCAAAACTTAAGATGGGGGACTAGATAAAAACGTTAGAAACATATCTTAACAGAGAAATAAAACGTACACAGGAGGGACAGAAGTGGCTGGACCAGGGTCGGCGGTAAGCGATGGGAATGGAGATGTGGCGCACTGTAAACGGTGGGAAATCAACATTTGTCTCGCATAACTCATGAAAGATGCTCACAGCTTGCTCGATATCGTTCATATTCTGACCAGCGGGGAGATGCGGTTTAGCCTTAAGCTTGGGGGGAACAGGCAATACTTCGGAGCAATCAACCATGTTCGCCTTGTTTTGGCCAAGAAGCGACATCTTTAAGAAGGCATCGGAGAAGTCAGATTGCATTTTCTTATGGTTGCCTAATGACATAAGCTTAGTGAGAGACTGTCTCACCCGTCTGGAGTGGAACGCTTACCCGCGAAGGATTGCCAGTCACAGGACGTTCGTGAGTCTAATTGTGGCGTCAGTTAACTCATTGCGAGTTCTGGGCTGTTCAAAACCACACTGTACCTCTGGCAAGCTAGAGATGGAATACATTAATAAGGATGAACATAGATGATTACACCTGTGCTTACAAGATGGTCCGACTGTAGACGGAGCTCTCCCTCGACGGCTGACTCGACCTCTCCTTGGTTACCTGCTGAACTGTTTATCAGATGTAGAGTGAGTCGTTTTGAAAATCAGGTTGGCAGTACGACTGACCCAGGCCAAAGGGTGCCCCTAAGTTGAACTTCGATAAATATCTGGGTATCGAAAAGAGAGGGTGTGGAATCGAGGGGAACTCTAATAATGGAAAGGTCACTATAGGATATTGGGAAGCGGGAGCTTGCAGGACATACCCTTTTTCCTGGGAGTACATCATAAGAAATTTTCAGAATACGCGGATTACAAAAACACTTACGGTTGGATCTATATGGTCAGATGCAGCGACAGAGTGTCTAGAATAAAGATTGGTACCAGTACGATGAAACCGTCGGCAAAGGCTTGCTTACGATGCAAGAAGTGCGACAAGTTCGCTTGGAGAGAGCCCGGCATCTGCCATTCTGGAGAGAATCTTGGTGACACTGTCTACGGCGAGTTAGCACTTGGTGAATACCTTGAACGAGATATTCATACCAAAGGGTTCAGGAACCAGAAAATTTGGGGAGGAAGCCGTGGCATTGGGACGTCCAAGGAAGAATTTCAGTTGAGGTGCACCCGGGCAGTTACTCAACCCAACAGCGCCAGCGAATTGGACACTGTTCAAATTGTATTTAGATATCGGCATTTATATTTGATTGAGTGTTGCTTACAAGTCCCCAGCAGTGAGGGTGTGTTTAGCAATAAGAGGCTTCTGTTTGTTGATGATATCATCGAGGCCGTTATTGGCATGATACTGGAGTTCAGTATCATTAAATATGATAATTGAACCATCCGCGCCACCACCACTACATAGCATGAATTGGTTCAAGGCCAAGGAGATTTGATAATACGACAATACTCACCCCAACGTCTGAGAGAAACCGATAGCATCATGGAAGGTCAACCTGATGGACTCGTGGACCTGGCAAAGGAATCAGCGATGGTCAGTAAATTTGCGAAACATGTTGATACTTCTTCGCCACACTGGCCCTCATCGAAGAGTTCCTTCTGGAGGTCTTCCATTACGGGATACAACGCGCAGCACGCAGCATTCGTAGCAGTGTGGACCCCATCAGGACATTTCACTCGCTTTATCTGAGCGGAGGCTAGAGAATGACAACATCAGCAGTGAGATCATCAAAAGAGACTTAAGGGACACCGTTACACACCTTGAGAGGTATGAACAGCAGTCAAGGAAAGCAAGAAAGCAAGTAGGAATTTGAAAGCCATGCTCTGGGTGTAAACGATATGGGTGTTGGGTCATCGCCGAGCAAAGACAGTCGCCCTTTATACTCTGGGGTAACTTAACAAGTGGTAGAGAAAACACATTAGAAGTGTGCGAACTCGAAGTCGGCGGACGTCAGTGAGTACTAACCGAGGTGAAAAGATAAAGTTCGAACAACTCGTTTCATTACTTCGGTAGCAACCAGATACGGTTGTGCTCTGGAAATGCGGTGAGTTTCCATAGAAGGGTGAAAAACCGACTCGTCGGTTGAAGTACATAGGGTTACTACCAGTCTGACCGGGAGTCGTGACGCGTCAGGAAACGCGATCAGAATGGCAGAAAATGTTATGGTCCGGCCATATCTTATTAATACCAGCCTTTTCCGTGAAGGTAGGTAGGGTGAAGATTCTGTTCAGAGTCGGCGTTTTCCGCATCGTAACAGGCGTTCCATAAGCACTAAAGGGGAAAATTCTGAACCAGGCACCGAGGGGCAACTAGTCCATGACCATGGTGTAATACTACATACATGCATCGTGGTGTCATCGTAATATCAATCATTCGAGACTTCATAAGTTTCCATGGTAGGCTGGTTACTAGTCTCGATCTCGACATAATAGTTACTGCAGCTCAGACTGAGCCTGTATAAATATTATACTTACATCTATGTATTATTTGGCGATGGGTAGGGGTATGCACCAGAGAATTCGACAATGTGAGGGGCCGGTATCCGGAAGCTTTTAAATAACACAGATTTTTTTGCTGTGTTCATGGTTTTCGGGGCTTCTGGCGCTCGAAAGCCGGTCGAGTCCTGTAAAAAAAGTTGCTCAGTCATTTCTATGAGTGTTCCAACTGTATGTTACCATGATATTCAAGCCAGAACTTCCGGCACTTCGGCAATGATGTGAGATCCCGACATCTGCAGCGACACTGCCAATCTCCCATACATAATAGTTACTTATAGTCCTGCCTTGTGAAAGACTTTTGTTGGCATTCTAGAGAACAACCAATAATTCGAGTGCTCTTAGCTGTATTGTTAAACCTTCAAGATCGGTGAAATTGGCAGGGTCGGGGGTTTCAAACCGTAAGATAGAACCGAGTCGAACATCGTCCCGGAGTTGCCGAGTACTTTTTTTTTGACACCTTGCCAAGGGGCCGGAGCTATCTAGTTTATCTCTCATATCAAGGTCAACTTGACATAGAAATATCAGTAGGTGGTTTCATCCATTAGAGAGAGTTTACCAACTTGTCATGAAACATGCCCGAGTCCCTCCCTGCCAGTGCCACATGTCCTGACCGCAACTGGGACCATACCCGGATTTCTTCTCGGTGCTTACATTGCGCCGTCAAGCGTCCTTCGGCCACAGAGCCCGCTACTTGGGGCATTTATCGCTGTTTTTTTTTGTCTAGAAACTATCCACATTCTCAAGAATCAATGTGTCAATTTTCTGAATTTTGATATGTACTGACCAACACTCGATAAACAACTACATATGACCGACCTTCAATAGCACGGTTCAAAGCGACACGCCACCATGTCGAGTCAACATAGGGTCACATCTTTTCAAGTGAGTCTATGTGAGTGACAACGCTCGAGATTTTTGGGGGCTAGGAGACTCCTGAGTACTGAGCCCGTGACATTCCATTCCAGAGTGACCGGGCATAAGATTGATTTTGACGGCGACAGTACAGCCACAGAAATATCAGTTTTGGTTGTTTCACGAATTACTTACATAAGCTTTAAGTCCCAAACAAGGAAGTGACACTACTATCTACCGTGACGGTCGTGTTGAACATACAAGCAACGCGTGTTCGCGACTACATCCGACTCTTCTCAATCTACCCTTTGTTCGTTGCCTCTCAAAATGACAGCTATCGACACTTCTCCCGGTACGCTAGCTCGTATGTTTCCATCGATTTGAGTTGACCTTCTCAGAGGTCATGCTGGCCTTTTATCGTCGCCTCTATCCTTTTAAATCTATTTTCAATTGGTTAAACCACGAACATGCTCCGACGCGTCTTTTCACAAATCGCGAATTCGCGTTCACGCTTCCGGGTGATGTGTACCTCCGATATAACAGCTTTAGTACAGTGGAGGAGCTCAAGAAACAAGTTTGTCATTTGAACCCAACACGGTTCGAGGTTGGGCCTGTCTATTCTCTGCGAGTACGTGTTCTAAGTCAGATGTGTCGCCTCATTCTCATATGGACAGCATAGCCACGAGACAAGAAAACAGCGCGACCCGGAATGTTTAATCCTCTGCAACGCGAGCTAGTGTTCGACATCGATATGACTGATTATGACCCCGTTCGAACGTGTTGTTCAGGTGCTGACATTTGTAGGCGCTGCTGGGGTTTCATAGCATTGGCAGTGAAAGTTCTCGACGTTGCGATACGCGAACAATTTGGATATGAAGACCTTCTCTGGGTGTATTCTGGTCGGCGTGGCATTCATTTGTGGATTTCCGACAAGGAAGCCATGGAGTTGACTGATGATCAACGGAAGGCCTTAGTTGGTTGGATGACCGTGATACGCGGTGGTCAAGAATCAAGCAAGAGGCTGAACGTGCGTCCTGGAACACGTTCGTTACCCCCTCCCTTACAGTGTGTGGTATTCTTCATTTTTCTTCCAACACTGTCTCACATAACTCAGGACTGCTGTCGATATCCTCAAGGAAACATTTACTGATCTCGTCTTGAGCGATCAGAATCTATTCGCGTCTAAAGAATGCTACGAAACACTACTGGAACAGATTCCTGACTCGCAAACAGTGTCTCATCTTCGTGCGAAGTGGACCAATGATCCAGACCGCCCTTCTGAGGAGAAGTGGGAAGATTTCAAAAAAGAAGTTAAGAGTTACGAAAAAGGGTCTTCACAGAGGGTTCGCTCATGGTTATATATGTGATGTATATTTGCTGACAAACATTTAACAGATTAATCTACTAGCTGCGATGGAGGACATCATCCTGTTCTATTCCTATCCACGGATAGATGCTGAGGTGTCCAAACACAGGAACCACTTGTTGAAAGCACCGTTCTGTGTTCATCCCAAAACCGGACGCGTGTGTGTCCCGGTGGACCCTGAACGCATTGAGGATTTCGACCCAGAGAGTGTGCCCACCGTCAACCAGCTGTTGCAAGAACTCGACACATTCCACAGACCGGAGGGCGAGCCCGTGGAACACCATTCTGGTATTGTTCCTCAATCTGATACCGACCATAGAACTTACGGACCTCACCGCTGTTTCAGATTGGGAGCGGACCTCATTGAAGCCGTATGTTGACATTTTGGACAAACACGCCCTGCGATTAATGGAACGAGTCAGGCAAGAGAAACGAGGGAAAGGTACGTCGATCCCCGATATCTCTTCAACATAGGCAGGCTCATGCGTGCTATAGATACGTCTTGGTAGCGGGACATCTCATCTTGTACTTAGTATTAAATCGTCGCAAAATTTGTCACTATCCTATTGGACTGCAGACATGCTCACAACACCACTTGGGATGTCTTTGTATCAACATGAGGCCTGGTGGAAGCGCGTCTGTTAGCGCCAGCCAAAAAGCCAGACAAGTGAACAGACACGTCTTCAGCTGCGACGACAGACTTAAACATAGGAATACCACATAGTTATCGAATGCCACACTTCGTCAAGCTGTTCAGTAGACATCGAGTATGCGTCGTCGGTGAAGATCATGTATACATGTATATACAAATGGAAGCAAGATGTTTGGCCGACTCTGACATTTAAAAGCCAACTAGTCAAGCTAGTCAAGGCCTGTAGCTTCTCATCAATTGGATATATCCATTGGCAAAGCACCAGATACAGAACGACTAAATATAGAACAAAAGGATAACGATGCAAGCACATAAGTACATAGAGCGACTAAAAGTGAAAACAGGCCGACAGAGAGAAAGAAAAGTCTATCAAAAGTCTATCAATAGGATTGTTCAGGAGAGCCACTCTCAAACTTCCACAATTTCCATGTTCAGCCACTTGGAGACCACCGGATGAATATCTGGGTTCTTTAACAAGACGTTCTGAACCCGACGCGCAACTGTAGTGGCGCACTCCTCTGCTCGTCCGAAACCAGACAAACATTCCTTCCGGTATTGCACTGCCGAGAGGCCTATCAGGCTGCTCACAGCCACAGTGCTTGTCTCATTTGTGGGCGTCTGAAGGACGACAGGCAACGCAATGAGGAGCGGAACCTTGGTGGCGAGGATCTCAAGTTCCCGGGCTATCTGATCCAGACGCTCTTGAGAGTCGAGCTTAGCCGGAACCGCATGGACTGCATCTAGTAGATCAGGTAGCGCTTGAAGTCCCTCGAAAGCGTCATCAACAACCTCCCGGGCCAACTTGGTGGACTCCTTGTTTTCTGTTGGTCGTGGAAGCAGGCTAAGAAGATCGAAAAGGGCGCGCGCGTCCGCTGCAGCTGTAGCTGGGATAAAGTGAGTGGGAGAGGGGGGACGGGAGGGAGGGAGCTTGATGTTGAATCTGGCCGGAGACGGCGTGAGGGGAGGAGTAGTTGTTCCTCGACTCCTCTTCAATGCAACAGGTACTAGGCCTGGCGAGGCCGGAGGCGAAGCGGGTATATAAGGACGATGAGCTAGAGCGACCATGCCTCGCCACACAATCGAGATGAGAAATGTGGCAAGTGTTGCTTGAGACGCAGCTGGAGTAGTACATCGCATGATAACCTTAACATACACGGGCATTGTCGCCTGTAATGTGATGATGGAGGGATGATACGCTGGTAACCCTTTGGTGGGGGCTGCCCTGGTTCCACAAGGCAAGTTCGGTACTTCAAGAGCATCCAAAAGTGGAATTAACTCGTTGCGGATTGCGTTGATCATCGGACTAAGGACCCTGTTGATCAACGAGACAAGACCTTCACGAATCGGCTTCAGACCGTCGCCTCGTACATCCACATCTGTTCCAAGGTCGAACTCGTCAAAGGTTTCGAGTAGCTCTCCGACAAACGTAGCAATGGCAATGGCGTGTAACTGGGTGGGGTTTAGATTGGGTGACTGTACCGAGGGTACAGGCGCATACTGAAAGGAGGGAGAGGATATAAGAGGGACTAAATGCGCAGACAAGTTTGTCAATAGAACGGACAGTGGGCGATGCAAAGTGCGGATGATGGCCCTGCGTAGATGCGGTGAATCTTGAGTAGCCTTGAGTTCTCTGAACATTCTGATGAATGAAACGATCGACATTAAAGAAGCCATAACACTCACGATGCGATGAAACCTCCAAGTACATACCCGCGACCTGCTGGAATTGGCCGTTTCCCAAAAAGTTGCTCGTTCGCAGCTGCCGGACCGGAGGGTTGGGCGAGTGCCTTGGACACCGCTTCGCTCAACTTGAGATTGAGTAACTCCAGATAGGATCCATCCTGGACGAGGGTAGTGGGTATGTTGTTCATGGACACGCTTGGAGATGGAGAAGAGCGCCGGAAGCCGCTCAGCGACAACTTGTTAAGAGGACGAGCTGCACGCTCAACGCCATTGCTAGAGCTGGGGCGGGAACCAGGGGGTGAGTTGTTGGTGAGAGGAGGGGCGGAAGAAGAGTGGTTGGCAGGGCGGAAGAAAGATGGATGCTTAAGGACATTCATCGTTGCAGATGCGAGTGAATTCGAATTGGTCGTTGATGTTAAAGTCTATTGTCTAGTGGTCTATGTCAAGGGGCAAGTTCCAACCTTCCGTGAAAAGAAGAGCAATTTATCCCATCGAATAATCAAGAAAAAGATAGATAAGAGAAGTGCGTCGAAGTGAGAACGCTGAAAGCCCTAAGGAGGTCGGTCCGTGTCGACGAGGAGGAATGCAAGGGGTCCGAAGAGAATTGTGGTAATGTTGTGTCTCAGAGTGCTGGAATTTGAAAGACGGTGAGGACCACAACTGGCGATGAATGAATGAACTGATAGTGACATACCAGTAGGGAGTAACAACCATAGATTGTGGAACAAGAGCAAGCCGTGAAGCTATGATAAAAAGGAAATTTTCCTATTCACTCTTGTTTTCTATACTACCGATACACTTCCCACGCCTTATGATCCGACTGTCATGGACCAATGGCTTTTGAGCCGCCCATATCATTTGACCTCATTTCTACTCATCTAGATGTTTCTTTACCTTGACATGCAGTTCACTGTCGCTACACCGTAACCTCCACAAACAGCTGTCGTCATCTGACTCTCTCAGGCGCAGCGCTGCGTGCGACCGGGTATCGTAAACAATCATCTTCAAATCACCTGCAGTCCATATCAGTATGGCATCTTGTCATCTGATATCGGAGCCTACCTCGGTACGGCGGATGATCCACAGGAACTAGGGTCAAGCGAATATAACTCAACCTTTGCATGCGCTCAACCGCAACACCAACAGATCCATTGAACCAGCCTCGTGTATCACCATCCTCCATCAAGTTCCATAGGCTCTCAAAGTCCTTCTCTGATCCTATATCTGAAGGCTCTGAGACGAATGGTGAATCTAGACTTATCAAGTCGACCCGGGACGCCTGCATCCTATCAGAGCCCGTTAAGAGGCGGGACCGATGGACATACCAAATTCTCAACAGAACTTTCCTTTGTCTTTGGAGTGTCCTACAGAAGAGTTACTAGCGCTCAAATGAGGCCGCGAAGCTATCTCACCTTTGAATCCAAGTCTAACGTGAGCTCCCCAGGAGTCAACGGTTGTGACAGAGAATCAGGTGATGATCCATGCAGCCTCGAACTAACCTTACTGAGAGACTCGCAGCCAGCATCCCACTGAGTGTTCTCGGTCAGCCGCGGTGACGTTGATACATCTCGATTGCGCAACTTTGGTACCGGTATAGGAGCTTCATATGCGTCGTATCTAAGTTTGTTTGCTGAGAGTGACCGGCTGGTTATGGGAGGGGCTGGAGAGGTCGGTTGTTTACTTGGTTCTGAAAGTGCCACCAGGAAATCGGGAAGCTACAAGAAGCTTGGTGTCAGAGATTCTTGAGCACAATCTGGCGAAAGACTTGCAGAGGAAGATCGGGCCTTTTTTACAATTTCCTTGAGGTTGTCCTTGTTGGCCACGAGGGATGTAAATTGTTCGCAACGCTTGTGTTTCCGTAAGTGTCACGACCAGAACTTCGAAGTTTAACTTACTTGACGAAGATGCCTTTTGGAATGGTGGCCGACTTCTATGACAACATTGATGACCGATGAGGGAATATCGTCACAGTCTGCAGCAATACGTAGCATAGCGAGTATGCAGGCATCTTTCACAGATGCTACTAGTATTCACTTGTCAGGTTTGTTCTATTCAGGGAAAATGAGGGGGTGTGCCTCACACGTGGTGTCTGAAAGCCTAGATGCAAATCCTTCGAGGATGTCTAGTGGTCGTATAGACAGTCTCCCGCATTGTTCAGTGGCTATCGCCGCGATTATCACCATCATCGTCTGGGCAAGTCTCGATTCAGCATCTACAAGGAAAGTCAGGATCGCGGTTGAAAATCCGATGCCAAAGTCAATTCCGGCTTAAGGAACAAGTCAGATTTTCAACTAGACAATGGTTGCCGACGCTCACCATGTCGTGTACAAGTCAACACTGCATCAACGACCATTTCTAAGACAGGTTGCACACCGAGGGAGGCTTGTTCCAGCTGTAACGATACATCTTTTAGCTCTTGAGCATAGAGCTCGCCATCTTCCCCGGACTGTATCGTTATGATCTCAAGAAACCGAAGTGCTCGCTCGTTCAAATCGTTGACTGATAGAGCGGAAGGTATATTCTGAACAGCTTGAGAATAGTAAGTTGACACGATGCCCGGGTCCACACGATGCAAAAGCCTAAGTGTCTTTGTCGACCGTGAATATACGGGTCAACAAGTAAAGGACACGAAAATATGATCACGTACCGTTTTACGGACCAACACATCTGACAAGTCCAATAATTGCATGATTCGTTCGACTTCCCAGCCATCTAGGACAGCCGGTAAATCATTAGATGTTCCTGCCCATAGAATGGGGTTTGTGCATTCTAAACACGATAGGAATAGATAAACATCATTTGGATGGTGGGATGTAAGAAAGGAGCGGATGTGGTGAACGGGAGACTCGGGATCGGCAGACAATAGGCGGTCGGGCGCTGTATTTGCCAGCAGTGCAAATAATCCCCTTAATATTCCTGGATCTTATTATCAGTCACAGCAGGCAACGAGTCAAGGGCAACGAACCACGCTCATGGCTTTTCGAAGAGGATCGAATCAACCGTAGAACAATAGGGATATTGTCTTCAGATAGCCTATTTTGTTAAAAAAAAGAATCTTAGTTTCACTACCCAGCTATCGAAAGTAGTCAGACTTGCCCGACAACAGACAGTGCAGAAAGGATTGTACAAATAAGTTTTGGATTATAAGGTGCGGAACTCGTTAACGTCATGGCGAACAGTTCATTTACAAGTTCTCGTGCGTTTGGAATAGGCTTTCTGATCTAAATAACAGATGTAATTACTACAGCACATTACACGAGAAAAACGAGGAAGATATTCACCTGGGCCATGCGGGCGCATAATGACAACGCAGCGCCAACAACCTCTTGATCTGAGTCTTTACATCTTGAAATAACTTTTCGTCCAATATTTGACAATAGATCTAGGTGCAATGATCGATACGCAAGCAATGCACGTCGACGGACGTGCGGTCTGTATGTCGAAGGAAGAGACATACTTAACGAGATTATCAAAGCAATGTTCGAGAACGTACTGACGAATTATGAGACAATAGATCGTAAAGACGTGTTTGGATAGCGGGAATGAGGTCTTGGTTCGAAGATGCTATGACATGTTCCAAAGCAAGGCAGATCCGTGGCATATCTTCGTGTTCCAAATCCTTCGTTTCAGATTGAGATGGGTGAGTTTTGGCGGCCGTCTGAAATTAGGGTACCTTGCGCAGAGTGTTGACCAACATCAACTGCAGCTCATGATCGGCAGGCATAAGTTCAGCACAAAATAAATAGCCTGACCACTCATATGAATGTGAAGTAGGCTTATGAGCATGGGGAATTTTCACCTATCCTTTTCTGGCTGATACTTCGACCTGCCTCAGCAAGAGTGACCGCATGTGACAGCGCAAAGTCAAAAGTGTTTGGAAGTAGGAAGTCGTACGACACAGTCATGCGGCAGTAGAGAAGAATAATCAAGTGTTTCCTGCATTGCTCCTATGCAAACAATCAGTCCTACTAAGATCAGACTTCTAAGGGTGAGTTGCGAACGAGCGAAAGGGCTGGGTCGGTAAGTTGCCGTCGAATTGCTTCAACTTCATCAAACAAGAGCTTATTCGCCACCTGAGAGGAGTCGGCATATTCTGCCTTACGAACTAAGGAGTAAAAGGCCCTGCTACTTGCGCCAGAAGAGATATAAGGAGGAACGTCCATGAACAAGTCACCCGTAACTGGATGATTACAGTATTGTTGATCGCAATCACACACAACGACAAACATTTACATCTCTTGTCGTCACCCTTCATGTCAACGGCGTCTGCCCTGGCGGCCCAGGCAACCGCACGCTCGTTCAATAAAATCCTAAATCAGTCAAAGATATCCAGGTCTCGAGCATCCGGCGAGGTTGACGATGGAACCAAAAAATTACGACGTATGATCCTTGTCGAAGGCATCCCCTCTACAATCGTGCGCCCCTCTCATTAAAGCCCAGAGAAACGCTAAAGTCTATTTAGGATCCGACCCTTCGACCTCGAATATGGAAGATTCTTTTGCGTGTGTCCGACATCTCTGCTGACACGTTCATGGAATATGTTTCGCGTGGACCTTGTCAAGTCCGAGAGAAGATCAGAAATGATACCTTCCGGTTGGTTAAGACCGACTCTCTTTGAAATTCTTCCAAATTTACGTGAATTTCTATATCAGAACTTTGGCGACCGACAGAGGCTTTAAAGAACGCGTTCGTGAAGATATGCTTGTGCGATTATTGGACGCTTTTGTGTGGAGAAATCACGGTCCGTCCAACGTCTTGGGTTATATACACGAAGATTTCGGGACTGATTGATTCACTGCAGATAGGCAAGAGACACATCAACTCGGATTTACCTACGTCCAAGGAATGAACGTCCTTGCGGCCCCGTTCCTCTATACAATGCCGTCGGAGCTCGAGGCGTTTTTCTGTTTTTCAAAATTTATAGAAGAGTCTTGTCCCCTCTATGTCCAACCGACATTAGAAGGAGTTCACCGTGGCCTCAAGGTATTTCCTATGAACGTCTGATATCATTCAGACACTCATATTTTCCCCAGCTATTGGACCGATGCTTGAAAATAGTCGATCCTGAATTATTCGCACATCTACGATCTAAAAATTTGTCTGCCGAGATATATGCTTTTCCGTGTATGTTTCAGTTTTCCAGACACTGCATTCCTGCATTCACCATGGATTTCGTACAGCTGTGCTGACGTTGTGTGCTTGCACGCCTCCGCTTAATCAAGTGCTGCAACTTTGGGACTTCCTGCTGGCCTTCGGTGTTCATCTCAATGTACTTTGCGTCATTGCACAATTGCTGCTCATGCGGGATGATGTCATGAAATCCTCTAGGTTAAAAAGATTTCGAAAAGGTTATCAATGTTCTGACCCCTCATGACTAGCCCAATGCGTCTTCTGCGCACATTCCCGGATCTTGAAGCACTCCCTGTGATTGGAATCGCCGTTACCCTTGTCCGAGATCTTCCTCCAGAGCTCTATGACGAACTTGTACAACATCCTTACGAGATTAAGATGACTTGATAACCCGAAACTGTATCCTTTCGCTGTGAGCGTTTTTGTTGTAACTCATACCACTCACTTGTACAATTCCGCTATTACTATTTGTTCTTTGTATCAATAGTCACGTGAAATCGAATTTGACGATATTCAAAATCAAAAAGACGGAAATCAAAAATGTCATCGACCGCTTGCTCATGATCATTGCCTATCTTATATACCCTGTGCACTTTAACGCGCTCTGAAACCATGTCTACGCCTAGAGAACTAGGAGATCAGTCATTGGCTGCAGGGTTATGCCCTCCTCCCACCACGAGAGGCGACATGGACGCACCACAAGGTTCCTTCCATGTAATTCAAAATTGCACACCCCTTCTTTACTCAACGCCTTCCAGAAATTTTCAAGAAGCTTAGCCTATATGATAGACTTCTGTCTCCTCTCATTATTCTAGTCATGATAGTTGGGGTCGTCATTGGCGAGTTTGTGCCTGGTGTCCAAGCAGCATTTGATACTGTCCGTTTCAACAGTGTCTCTGTTCGTAAGTGAAGATCTGCAACTGTTCACAACCGTTTCTTATTCACGCCCCTTAAAGCCATAGCCATTGGGCTCATTATCATGATGTGGCCCACACTTACCAAAGTTCAATATGAGCAACTTCCAAAACTTTTCAAGACCTCTCGCTTGTGGATTCACTTAGGAATATCCCTCTTCCTAAACTGGATTATTGGTCCATTTATCATGCTAGGGGTAGCATGGGGAACGCTTCCAGATTTGCCAACTTATCGAACCGGTGTTATTCTGGTTGGGCTGGCACGATGTATAGCAATGGTGATGATTTGGAATCAGCTGGCGCGAGGTGACAGAGAGTACTGTGCCATTCTTGTCATCCTCAACTCAGTGCTGCAGATGATACTCTACTCCCCGTATGCCCTTCTGTTCATCGACACGATCAGTGGAGGTCATGAGCCAGACATTCATGTATCCTATGGCTCTGTCGCTATATCCGTCCTCATCGTACGTTTCTTTTGAGAATGTGGCGTGCATCCCAATTCACTGTTCTATTACAGTATCTCGGCATTCCCCTAGGAGCCGGTTTAGTTACTCGGTACAGCGTCTGGTATCTGACGAGCAAGAGTTTCCTAGACAATAAATTCCTCCCTTATTTTGGACCTTTCGCCCTTCTGGGGTTACTCTACACTATCTTGGTTATGTTCGCTTACCAAGGCCACCACATTGTACAAAATATTAGCTCGGTCTTCCGGGTCTTTGTCCCCATGATCCTCTATTTTGTGATCATGTGGTCGGGGGCCTTTGCTACAATTTTCTATCTGACGCGGAAGGACACTGGCACACAAGTCACTTTCGGATATGAAATGGCCGTGGTGCAATCTTTCACGGCGGGAAGCAACAATTTCGTGAGCCGTTGTACTCTGATGATCGACGTCAATTAATTGCTTGTTATACAGGAATTGGCTATCGCGGTAGCTATTGCGGTATACGGTGTTAGTTCTGACCAGGCGCTTGCAGCAACAATTGGTCCTTTGGTTGAGGTTCCAGTGTTACTCGCTCTAACATGGGTGGCACTTTTCTGTGGTAAACATTTGCAGTGGAGAAACGTCGATAACATGATGGAAAAGAAGGTTCAGACATGTAAACAAACTCTTGTCTAAGTCCATACTAGTGCTATGAAGAAACTATCTATGATACACTACACGAGAACAAAAGCACAATTGATAGAAGGAAACAAATTTGAATCAATTATTAGCAGATAAGCTGAAACATACTAAAAACGTCGTATGTCAGTTCGCATGGTGTGCAAGAAGTCTGGAGAATCTGTACGTTGGCGCGTGCGAGGCCGAGCCAAATCAAGATCGTCGGTTGCGCCACTATCGACGCGTTCGATCAGTTCGCGGCAATCCATAATGCCACCACAACATGGGCTAGAAGATCTGCTTTCACTTCGACGGTCGAGTTCATCCAGAGGAGTGACAAAGGATTCCGGAGAATCCTCCCTATACAGGCGCTTCCTGCGCGGTGGATCGGTGATACGACTAGTTGATGGCTCCATGATGGTGTGGACATTGGGGGGCGAAGGAGCAGGTGATGGGAATGAAGCAGGACGAAGGATGTTCGTAGTATTAGCTGGTGATTGGGAAAAGGGATAACTCGACGGTCCGGCGGACACGGATAGTCGACCATCTTGGGAGGTATGACGATGCTCGGAAAACATCAACTGATGGAAACGAGCAAGGGAAGCTGATGCGATTGAAAGATTATGCATCAGCTCTGAAGAAGCATGTGCCTGCTGGACAGTGAGCTTATCAGTCAAAAATCAAGCAATGGGCTCACTGTCTGTGAATCCAACGTTAGTGGTGCTGCGGCTTGCCCAGAACGCGCGGCAATAAGTTCGTGCCGCAGTTTCTCGTTCTCCTCTTCTGCCTTGCGGACGCGCTCCTCGAGGTCGGAGACATAGCGAGCTCGTCTGGCGCGATAGTCCCTTTGCTGAACGAGAGCACGGGTTGGCGGGATAGTTAGATCTTTTTTACGGCCCCTGGTCATTCTGGACGTCCGGCCGCATGTAGGAGGGAACGAGGTTGGTGGTGGTTGCGGTTCAACAGGGTGATGGGAGGCAAAGTCTCCAGTAATACTACTAGAAGTGACAATCGGCATGAATTGCGCAAGAAATGGCGACGCAGGTTCCCACCTCTGCCAGTGATTATGAACTTGATTGAAACAATCGAGATTGCATCATAGTATTGCAGATAAGCTATGTACATAAGCCAAGCACTTCAAATTGGGACCACTCCGAAAATGATGTTACATGTTATCGGTCGACCTGATTGGCTTCGACATGAATAGGATAACGCCCATGGTAAGTATCTGATTGTGGAAAGCGCTTACGGATATCTTGATGGTTCTAGATCTACTAGGATGCTATTTCCACACCCCAGACTCGTCTGAACAGAAACGACAGAAGCACGTCCGCACCAGGAGTTTCCGTCACACAAAGAACCCCTGCGAGACGCCGTGTCTTCGCAGCTTCCTCGGTTTCTACCTGTGCAGGAAGCGCACTGGACTCCCAAATACCATGTGGGCCATTGTTTTTTTCCAACTCGGCTTGGACTTGTGCGCGATTGGCCCCGGGCGAATAAGCAGATTCGTCCTCACGTCTGTCGACCACCAGCATACCTCGTGTCAGTTCACCCGTGCTAAGGTTCAGTAAGAAAAAATACATGGGTAACGAAGAGGTTGAACATACCGCTCTATATCAAATACCCTTGACCTCGCCTTCCAACCAGGAGATAATTCGTGACCCGGCGGATTTTGTATGGCGCACCAAACAGCCACGATGTCATGAAGTTCCATTGCGTCCTTTCCAAAACTGATCATTATTTCTCGTGTCTGTTCGAAGAATGAGCTTGTGAAATGGATCAGTGGCGATTTCCCCGAAGGCAACGAAGGAGCAGCAGTGGAGTCGAAAGATGGGTCAATTGCTTTGGTGTAATCCTGAAAGGGAAGTTCGTGAAATGTCGTGATGTCCAACGGAAGCAAAAGAAATCGATCAAGCGGTAATCCTGCATAGGGATCTAGAGGTAACAACAATTCCTTAACAGCAAACGGGTCAGCAAAGAAGTTGACTTGTCGTCATTTGAGGGTCAGTCGAAGATAAATAACCGAAGAAACACCCCTTACACTCTGCAACAGGGCTTGTGTTTCCGGGAACATCGAGAGCACCACCCATACACACAACTCGGCCAATATTAGCCCGGAAAAGGCTACCATCTTTTCTGATCGTGTGCACCAAATTTGTGAGAGGACCAAGCGCGATATAGGTAATAGATCCCGAAGGATAAGAACGAAGGAGTTCCAGGGTAACATCGGTGCCCGGCTTATCTGTCAATCGAAGGTATGGGTGATCCTCGGACATAATTCCGGGGGAAACATTCAGGTCAGGATGCCGTTCGGAAATTCCACCCAGACCGTCTCTGGTTAGAGTCTCTTTGAGGTCAAAAAGAATTGATTGTTGGGTGACAACTTGCCTTCCGTGAAAATATTGAGCACTGTGTAATTCACCTTCGAGAGGGCCATAGCTACCTTTTGCCAAAATAGGTTTTCGTGTCGAAGAGAAGTTGGGAAATTGATCTTGATAAGTTGGATTTCCCTTGACATAGCCAGCAAGAGCTTGATAAGTTTTGAATACATTCAACCTGCAGGCGATCTGTTCAGTCACACTACTCTTTCTCAGTCAACACACTGACAAAGAAGCGTCGATATCTGTATTTCCTAGATTGATGGAACGTTCAACCAAAGGCTAGATATTTGCAAGTGTCCAAACTTGCCATAGGAAACAATGATCGCCAATATATCGAGTTCAGGAGAGGCCAATGCAAGCAAACTATATACCTAGCATAATCAGAAATAGGTAGTGTTGTCTTATAGACGTTGCATTGACGAACAGGGCAACAATGTCATCGACCCCAGGATCGGTATCAACTGATCAGGAAAAAAAAGTTGGGGAAGCTGTTACTCGAAGACGCGCAACACTTGCTGATAACAGGAATCCTCTCTCGCAGGAGAGACATTTAATCGGAACGCTTAATAGGGACTTGAGAGAAGCAAATAGCATTACTTGATAGCCTAATTTTCGAGTCATGAGCTTATGTAATACAGGCATCCAACTGTATACAAACTCGCATAAACCAAGTTCAGGGCCTGACGTTAACAAAGAAAACATCAGTATATATCGAACGTGAGGGACGAGGAACGAAAAAGTGTAGGGTATCAGAGATCTTGGTGGAAAATGTAGTCTCATTGGGTGCGTACCCTCTGAAGTAGCAAATATATTTCGAAATGCATCATATGAAAGGGGGAAGTGGTAGAAGAATTCTTACTTTGTCTTTACGCGTGATAAGACTTGAACACGAGGGCGAGCAGCGAGCAGCAATACTGCCAAGGTCGGAGAGGACAGTTTTGTTTGCTAGAGTGGGGTTTGCCGAGAACTGTATAGTCTGGTCACAGTGGCTGATGATGTGACGCTACACCAAGTTGGAAACTCGCCTCAGTTGACTGCAAAGCCAAAAAACACCATGTCCGAATCGCTGCGTTTCCTTGGATCCCTCGAGGGCCACAAAGGATGGGTCACCGCCATCGCCACCTCCTCAGAAAACCCGGACATGATCTTGACCGCTTCGCGAGGTACTTGACCTCCGACTATTGGACTTGTTAAAGGTATCTAATCATACTGAACGGCAGACAAGACAATTATTGTCTGGCAATTGACACGCGACGACGACACCTACGGATATCCCAAAAAAATCCTCCACGGACACAACCACTTCGTTTCTGACGTCGTTATCTCTTCCGATGGTCAATTCGCCCTTTCTTCCTCATGGGACCATACTCTTCGTCTTTGGGATCTCAACACTGGCTTAACTACTCGCCGTTTTGTGGGACACACTTCTGACGTCCTGTCTGTCAGCTTCAGCGCTGATAACAGGCAAATCGTCTCCGGTTCCCGTGACAAGACCATCAAACTTTGGAATACATTGGGAGAGTGCAAGTATGATATTAAGGATGATGGCCACTCCGAGTGGTACGTGGCCGTGTGTCCATGCGTGTCTATACGGACTTACGTAAAGTTGTCAGGGTGTCCTGCGTGCGCTTCAGCCCCAACGTGTCCAACCCTGTTATCGTGTCTTGTGGCTGGGACAAGGTCGTCAAGGTGAGCTTTTTGCTATCCAATTTGAGACATGTCGTTCTCCTGTTCCACCTCTTCTATGATGTTTTCCGAAATTATATTTGCTACTTCAGAGGGCTTCTGCTCTATGAGACTATATTTCCACCAAGATCTCTGATTTTTTTCTCGGCACAAATATCGACATTCAGAACTTGATACTCATGGTTTGTAGGTGTGGGAGCTTTCCAAGTTCAAGCTGAAGACCAACCACTACGGTCATACCGGTTACATCAACACCGTTTCCGTTTCTCCTGACGGTTCTCTTGCCGCGTCTGGAGGCAAGGACGGTATCACCATGCTCTGGGACCTCAATGAGGGCAAGCACCTCTACTCCCTCGAAGCTGGTGACGTTGTCAACGCTCTCGTCTTCTCTCCTAACCGCTACTGGTTGTGTGCTGCTACTGCCAGCTGCGTCAAGATCTTCGATCTCGAGAGCAAGTTAGTATCTGAATATTCACTGTCGTGACTTATGGAATTAACGTCACTTATTTAGGTCAATCGTTGACGAGCTCAAGCCTGCGTATACTGACGTTCGTGAGGAGGCGAGGCAGCCTGAGTGCGTTTCCATCGCCTGGTCCGCTGATGGCCAGACCCTCTTCGCTGGCTTCACCGACAACCAACTCCGTGTCTGGACCGTCACATCATAAAGATTGGGTCGTTTTACTGGTGGTTGGCCGTTGTAGCACTTTATATCTTGCTGTTTTCTCAATAGCCACAAAAAAATGCTCAAAAAGCTTATGTGCTTTCTCAAGTCGATGTCACTTGACGCAAGCCTAATTTGTGTCAGATATTTCAAGCCTATGCAATTGAATTGGCTTGTTCTAGATTTCGTTGCCTCTCCCCGTAGTCCCACCGATCCAGCCCTCCAAAGTTAATTGTCATCCCAAGAAAGGACATATTAAATTGTAGGTCACATATGTGCGATCCTTGAACGCGCCAACTATCCCCACTGTGAAGTTGAACGTAAGTGTCACGATTACTAGACAGGATGCTTAGACGTACGTTGCAGTGCCGTAAATGTCGCCTTCTTGGCTAATGAGCCTGACACAACGGTCGGTATTCGATTGAGCATCGTAGATCCAGATGGTCATTCCTGTGTAGATTTCTTGCCAGGTCCCCTGGTCGATTAAACGGTTTTGAGGCTTTATGCGATTTTGTCCCTGTGGGGGATTGGGTGCTGGTCGGATGTCTATATCGTTCAAGAGGCGAAGTGCCGTCAAGTTAGATATGTTGTGAAAAAGCGGCATTTCTGAGGGAGCGGGATCTACGATCTTGATTATGGGGGATGGTACACCATCCAAAGATTCTGTATCAGAATCAGAATTTGCAACTTGGGTTGATGTAGTCGACGCAGGTTCATTGTCAGCTGGATCTGGCTTTTTGAAGCCATCTGCAAGCTCCTTTTCGGCGGCTTGAAGTGTTGCGCAGAACGATTGCCAAGCGTCTTCATTAGAATAATCTGTCCTAAGAAGAAGCCCAAGTTCACGGCCCTCAAGAAGAGAATCGAGCTGGTCATCGTCCTGATCAAAGTCATCCTGCAGTTTTCTTAGACATCATAATCATTCGCAAAACACGTAGAATTTCTGGACACGCACGTCTAGGGACATGGCCGATTCTTCCAAGGAGCCCGGCTGGCTATCGTAGAACACATCTTCCCAAAATTGTTGTAAAACGCGTAGGTGTAATCGCCTTCTTCCGTCCCCAGGATTTTGAGACTTGATAGTTGGATATCTGTTCTGTTTGCACATTAAGACCAGAGCACTATCACAGATACTCAGACCAGTCGAACCGCAAAAAAGTGAAGGAGTTTGTTGTGCATTGCGATATGTAGAATGACCCAGAAATCGCCTTAGAGGTGAAGAGGTCAGATGCAACGAACACAGTATGAAAACAATTATAAAGACCTACTTGAGCCTATATACTAAGACAGAGATAGTGTGTAGTGATGTTCAAGGTGGAAGTTACGCGCTTTGGTCATTGTTAAATAATCACGCGACATACGTCCCTCCAGCCTCAGTCTGGTGCTTTACAACTTACAATCCCCCCGATGCAGGGATTTTTCCTGAAGAAGGTTTGTCCATAACTTAAACAACGTGCAAAGTAATCTGAAGGTATTGTTATGTATGAGGGATATGTGTAAGGGACCGATAGGTATGTACTAAATTCCGTGTATGTATTTCGCAGTGGACATGTGTGTCGATGGATGAGGGTCATGGGGGCAAGCGTCGATCCTTGGCCCGACCACTTGCGTTGACGCGTTTCGGTAACGTCTTTCAGTAGACAACAGCGTAGCACGAGGCATCTCAGCCCAGTCGACGTCAGCATGGTTGAGATACTGAAGGGATCCGTGAGGCTCAGAGTCTTCCAGAAATTAAAAGGCCGTCTTCTATGATATTGCGGGTATGTATGTAAAGGTACAAGCAACAGGGTCATACCGCAGATGTTCGCGACCCAGCTAGGCGATCCACAATCTATTTGTAAGTGTGAGCGTCTTCGAGTATATGATACATACATAGTAGTCAACTTACGGTGCTGATATATGGGAGAGACAGGGCGGTTCCAATGAAAGGGAGTTGTCTCAGGAAGGTGATCACAACAGGGAAGAAGTCTCTGAGGACGTCGTCAGGTAGGCGTAGAAACATATGAAGCAGCACACGCACCCAAACAGATTCAAAAACCCGAATGTCTCGACAATCATTCCAACGAATGGCCATTTGAAAAAGACGAGTAATATCCCTCCGAGAAAACAGATTGTTCCACGTATTTTCTGCTTACGGGCGAAGAAGTAGAACGTTTTCTGTGGGCCAATGATCAAGGTCAAGCCGGAAACGAAGAGGATCTGTAATTCGTGTCTGAGCATTTTGGCGAACACGACATAGCTCCAGTGTCATACATTTCCAAGTGCAAGAAGAGCGCCGTCAAAAAAGAGCATAACACCCAGGAGCATGAAGAGGCCTCCAAAGGTCGTAAGAGCGACACCAATTTCTGTGAAACATAGCCGATTAGGGTTTGCTTTCGATCAAATGGACAGAAAAACTGACTTTGCGCATCGGACAGCCACATTGTAAGTGACAATTAAGAAAATTTGAGAAAAGGAGGTTAGATGTTAACCACAGTTGTTCACGGTGAACGTGCGGTGTGTGACTGAAGTCGTGACAAGACGCGTCCTGTCGCCACGTGGCCAACATTCTTTTCAGCCCTTCCTTCAAGTTCTTGATACGTTCCTTGCGGGGTAGTTTCACCCTTGCAAGGTCGCACTATTCTCATATCCTTTTAGCAGCTGGCTCGCAATAGCTTATTTGCTTCTATTCTCCAATCCTTTGAATTTATGCACTGTTCCATCTTCCATTGATGATCTTGAACTTGGTGATGTGAACTTTCACGAAGCATGGATTTGTCGTAGGTAAGTAGTCTGACCGTATGAGATCGTCTCGTGGTCATTCTATAGCCATACTGGGGCGCTTAAATAAATGCTGCTGCGGCCAGTCATCTCCGCTGGAAGGTCCATATGCATGCTTGAGGGTCCATGCTCATGGGAATAGAGCAGTGACATACCAGAAGTATGGATATTATTCACATGCATCTTTACAACCATGCGCATTGTCAAAACCTAATACTTACAGGAAGGTTTCTGCCACACTGTTCTGCGGACGCCCTGTCTGTGACAGGAACTTGTAGCATAAATTCCTCGTTTCCTTCAACTATCCGATCCAGGGTAGGCTGGATGAATGTCTATGGGTATGCAAAGAAAAGATGGTCGGCACTGGAGGGACCTCTCGTTATAGTAGTCATACTCCGTACGGCAACGACTGTTCAAGTTGTTTATGAAACAAGTCCACCATTTGTTACACCTGGCCAGACCTTCTGCGCGACTTGGAACAACGTGCTTCATACAGAGCAGTCACTTCAAATACCGCCGATGAAGACCGTCGTGCAGACATCGATAGGGAAAAAATCAACAATTCATAGGATACCAAACAGGACCAGAATGGTTGATAGATTACAGTATGATACAATAAGAACTTCGGTGTCCACGATCTAAAGAAACGCCGATGAACAGCTGACCTGTGATAAAACAACCGACTTGCACACTCACAATTTAAATTAGACACTTAGCAACGGGCTTGCTTCGCCCGTATAACACGGTCAAACGCTTCTTTGATGGGTGTCCTCCGTGAGAGGATGGTGAGGTGATTGCTCAGGTAAGGACCAGGCAAAAGCGGATGTATGCCTTCGAGGTTTGCATGTGGATTGGGGGGCGGGAAAAACGCAATTGCCTGCGGAGAAGGCGGACGGGTGACTGTGGGTAGGTGGACGAGCGAGGAAAGTGCAGCAGAGGAAGAAGCTTGTGATATTGTCGACAATGTACGTTTGCGATCGCTTAAGCTCCAGTTCACAGAATCCCGGATGCCAGAATGTGCCGGAAGAGTGGAGACGGAGCGAGCGGAGGAAACAGATTGGCGCCGTTGTAAACCTTGTTCAGACACGGCGGGTGAGGTTGACGAAGGCTTGAGGCTCGAAGTCGGAGATGACGATAGTTCGCCGCTTTGGAGGAAAGTATGGGACGACGACGCTGAGGTCGGAATATCCTGAATCACCGTTAGAGGTTCAAGAGGCACCGGCTTTGTGGTCAGGGGCTGGCCATATGAATGGCCACGTATGAGAGGATGCGGACGCAACGAATGCTCGCTCCTAATAGAATGCGATGACTGAGGTCGAGTGTGGCGTCGACTAGAAGTGCGAGGGCTTGGTTGACCAGGTGATGGCGTTTCCGGCGACGGAGGTACAATGTCTGCTTCGCTCGCGTTTGGTCGATGATTCTGTGATGGAGGTTGCTGCACTTGTGGTGGAAGGATAGTCGTGATTGGTGGCAGAGTGGGTGTACGTACTTCGTCACGGCTTGCATGGTGGGGTTGTGTGGGCGTCTGTGCGGTCGATTGAGACTCGGGACGCAGCGGAAGTCCATTCGTGGCAGATACAGAAAAATCTGACTGGCGGGCAGTCTCTATGCGAGAAAGCGAAGCGGGTTCTATGCGTGCGCCATTTGTCGGACGCTGGGAGAGGGATTGGCGGTCCCCTGTTAGTCGGCGAATCGCCTCGTCATCTGACTCGGATTCTGACTCGGAGTGGTTGTGGCTGGGAGTGGCTGCACCACTCTCGCTGGATTCCCATTCCCCTTCTTCGTCGTCTTCTTCCCCGGGACTGGCTATGGTAAATCCGGCTTTGCCCTGTGGCTTGGCGTTGGAGAGATGTGAAGTCCGGTGTTTCTGAACAACTTGTGGGACATGTTCTCGAGAGTGGACACGCTGAGCACTGGATACTCGTGCTACACCTTTATTGTATCCCTGAGAGTTCTTGAATATAGAAAATCGCTCAGAAATGTCTCGTTGAAGTGTGAATATAAGCTTATCATGACATACATCATGAGGTACACCGTTTTTCTTGGGTTTGTCCGCAGTTCTGGGTGGGTTCTGCTCCTTCTGGGTGAACTGAAGGTTTGCACCAACCTTTGAACTAGTGGAAGTTCTAGAGTGAGAGCGGAGGAGGCCGGTGCTACTGCCCCTGTGGGCCTTGGGCATGGTTGTGCAGGTGTTGAATGTCAATGACAGGCTTTACGGTTCCGGCCCGTGGTTTCCAAAAATTCTCTCGATCACAAACAATCACCTTAGCCTTCACGTCCACCTCTCTATAATTCTTCTTCACCATGGAGAGGGTTCAATTTCAGCAGGAGCAGGTATTGCTATGACACGTATTCTGTGCATAAAGACTAAATTGCATCAATCGTAGATGCTCGATGAGCTCAAAGACCTCGTCGAGAAACATCTGTTCACTGAAGTGAGCTAGCCTTTTTGCATCTGCTCATTGGATTTCAATGTCTAATCTCTGCAGAAAGAAATTAAGCAGATCGTGAAAAAGCGCACCACGTTCGAGACAGCGCTTGTCCGGCGTGTCGCCCAAAAAGCTGATTTCCTGCGCTATGCTTCTTATGAAATGGGTCTCGAACAACTACGCCGTAAACGTGCAGCGCGAATAAGTGAGTAACTCTAACATTTGTACTAAAAAAGTCTAATATATGTGCAACTTAGAATCGGAATCTACCATTCCGTCGATATCAGACTATGCTCTCGTTCGGCGACAATTCCATATATTCGAACGCGCTCTCAAAAAGTTCAAGTCAGACGTTGCCCTTTGGATACAATATATAGGAGTTGCCCAACGTGAAGGAGCACGGGCTTTGGTCGGTCGGATAACAGCCAGGTTCGTGCCGTATACCGAGGTGATATTGATGTTGACTCTTTTTCAGGGCTCTCCAAATGCACCCTAACCAGCCAGCACTTTATATCTTGGCAGCCTCGCATGAGCTAAACCATCAATCCCCATCCGCTGCGCGCACGCTCCTTCAACGAGGCATTCGATTAAATGCCGAAAGCATTGAGCTATGGCGTGAGTATGTAAAGATGGAGCTTGGATTTATCGAAAGTCTCAGGCGCCGCTGGGAAATTCTTGGTATTAATCCCAGTCACCAGGGGAAAGAAGAATCTGCTGCTGTTGACCCCAGTAACCTTATTATGCCTAGCGCGGGCGAAACGCCGGCCGCTGAGGAGTCGAAGGAGGAAGGCGCAGAAGCTCGAAAGGAGATTCTCCAAGGGGCGATTGTAAAATCGGTGATGGACAACGCGGCCCAAGGTAGAGCGACTTTTGCTGGAATGCAGGACAATTCTCTGACCACCGGTATATCCAATAGCTCTTCCAAAACTCGAACTCTTCGAATCCTTAAAAATTTTGCTGACGGAATATCCATCACCGCCGTCCCTGCGAGAAGCGTTGCTAGAGCACCTCTATAATCTGTTAAAAGAGAGGTTGCCCAATACTGCAGGGGCAATTAGGCTGCGGGCAGGTCGATTTCTCACAACTGAGCTTAAGGGTGAGGCGTTGGTGGAAGGATTGAGGCGGGCCAATGAAGAGTTGCTTGAAGCAGCCAGAGGCGATGCTGCTGAAGAGGTTTGCCAGGTTTACGCGACATTTGTCGAAGAATGGTGTGGTGCAGCAATTGACGAGAACATGGTGAGCGATGATGATCCGTATATTGCATCGTTGCTGATACTAAGGTTTACAGAAACAATATCTCATTTCAACATTGCGATCGGTTTGTCAACAAAAACACAAGGCGTCACCATCTCTATTGGCTGCTCACATCAGACTGATGACAAATACAGAGGTCGGAGATTTTGGAGGGCCTGCCAAGGTATTGGGTCTGGCACGGAAATATAGTAAAAAGGCACGGACCTCGGGTCCGGTCTGGTTGGCGCGGCTTGAGGCCGAAAAGCGATTTGGAGGCCCAGTTGAGGAGGCATGGAGAGAAGCGAAGAAGGTAGTGGAGGGAACTGGAGAGGAGATGGAAGCAGTGCGGACATGGGGATTGTTCTCGAGGTGAGTGACAGACAATGTGTGACAGGGATGTAGAGGACTAAGTGGGGAATGATTCAGGAACTGTTGAAAGAGAGCATGCGGGTGGGTGGGTTGCACGAGACGCTGATGAGCTATGTATGTTCGGGTGGTGCACGAGGTGCACGGAAAGCCGGAGACCGGGCGATCGGATCAGGGCGCTGAATTGGGCAGTAGTTGGGATCCATCCGCCATATGGCTAGTGGTTATCTCACGAGTGATGCTGTGTGGAATGGAATTGGTGGGGATCAGGCTGAAAAGGGAAGTGGTTGGGGCAGGAGGGAGAGAAGAGGGAGTGGGCCAGGGAAGCGAAGGAATGCCAGGGTATCAGTAGTATACACGTACTGAAGTGAAAGAGTGATTAGTTTATTATTCGTTTGTGACTCGCGTGGTACAATCAGCACATGGTTGCAAATTAATGTGACAGTTGGCCGCCTTTCACTCTTCCCTTCCCTCCATCTCGTCGGCGTCGACGGGTCCCTTCGCGCACTTGGAGAGTCCGCCTTCGCTGCGTTCGCCTTCTCTGCATGCGTCGCCGTCCTGCTCGAGCAAATCTCTGAGGCAGAGCCCATGTTGCAGTATCCTCTCCAGCTGCCTCCGCTTTCGCTCTCCTCCTCCAAGATCTCTCCACGCAAAGACCCCGCAAAGCGCCTTTCCAAAGACCCTTTTTCTCGTACTTCTTTCTCTAATCCCCACTCTTCTCCTACTTCTTCTCCCATTTCTCTTCCTCGTTCCCCCAGGCAGCCTGACCTTCCTCTTTGGCCCACTTCAAAATCTCTTGCTGCATCCCGCCAGTCGTCTGCTGCCTCCTCTGCCATAGAGGATGTCCTTTTTCCAGGTGATTTTGTCGGCGAGGGTGGCTCTCTCCAGGGCGAGACCATTCGCCTCGTGCTCACCCACTCAGGCTCTGGCGTATCTGGCTACCAGGAACCTGCTCAAGAGTTCCAGGTCAAGCGCCGTCTCGGTCATGGCAGCTATGCCGTTGTCTATCTCGTTCAAGAAGTACTCTATCGTCCCCAGCCTTCAGAAGACGGACACACGTCTATATTTGGCATGATGGAGTTGGACAATAACAAGGCCCCCGAGCCCGTCTACGGCCGCGAGTACGCTGTCAAGTGCTTGTCCAAAGCCAACCTCGACGAGGAGGATTTGGCAGCACAGATGTCAGAGGTCTGTCTGTCCCCCTTTTCTTCCTTTTTCCAACATCCTTATCGTTTCTGCAGGTCAACATCCACCAGTCCCTCCGTTCTCATCCCAACATCGTCACCCTTCACCGCACCTTAGAAACCTCTTCATTTCTTCTTCTCCTCCTGGAATACGTTCCAGGCGAAGACTTATTCTACTTTTTGGAACAAGCCCGCGATCATTTTGATTCGCAAGCCCCCAGTATTGCTGACTTTTCTGTCTCTCACACACCCCCCACTCCCAGTCTGCTCTCTGCTCTTCACCCGGCTCAACTCCTTTCTCGCACCCGTCTCCGCCTCATATCGTCTATGTTCTCTCAGATGTGTGATGCTGTTGCGGAATGCCACGACCAATCAGTCTTCCACCGTGATATCAAGCCTGAAAACTTTATTGTCACAGATGGATGGACGAGTTTGTCCAATGGTCGTCAGGAACGCAAGGTTATCGTCAAACTCAGCGATTTTGGCCTGTCAACCACCGATTTTGCTTCTTCTGATATGGATTGCGGCAGCGCGCCTTATATGAGTTATGGTTTGTATACCTTCTTTTCTCCATATCACAAGGCAATAACTCCTTTTTCTAGAATGCAGAAACAATGTCGCTCCTACTTATCGTCCCCGTGCCGCCGATGTCTGGTCGTTAGGCATCGTGCTAATTAACATGTGCGTCATTATTCTCCGGATTGTTTTTTACCGCCGTTCATTACCGCCGATAGGTTGTACCACTCTAACCCTTGGACGGATACTGCCCAAGGTTCTTGCTCATCTTTTGACCTTTATCGCAGGGACCCCGTCAACTTCTTCATGTACCGGTTCGCAGGAATGACTCGCCCAGTCGCCGAACACCTCGCCAACAAGGTATTCTGCATCCTCGAGGATCCCGAGGATGATTCACCGCGCATTAGTGCCCGCGAATTCGGTACCTGGGTTCGCCAACTGCCTTCGCTTCTCGGCAGTCACACCATCCATCGAACTGTATCAAGCAGTTCCCAAGGTCATCCAATCGCCTCCTCCACACCGCTTTCCCATCGCCCATCATCGAGGCATCCTTCAGGAACCTCGATCGTCCGAAGTCCGGCAATACAATCTCGCACATTATCTCGTGCTCCTTCCCTCAGCCCCGCATATGAGGCTCGTGAGGACTCGGACCTCTCAACCGTTTTTGATCATGAGCCAGAGCCCGAAGAGACTGGACAAGATGATCGTGGCGAAGGTGAAGTCTTAGAAGGTATGGAGTCTAGATCTACATCGATCCACAAGAGGAGGAAACGAGGCGCACGCAAGGGCAAGGGTTCTACCACTCCGGATGCCAAGGACGAAACGCTGGCAACGCTCGCCGACGCATCCCAATCCCTCGCCCGCGAGATCAGCAAGGCGTCGAAATCGTCGACTAATCGATCCTTGTCCAGTCGCACTGGGACTACCAACTCGTCCCGTCGTGCTCGTGAACCATTTGAGCCGGTCTCCCTATTCGCCATGCCAACGGCCTTACTTAACGTTCCACGCAGCACTAGCAGCAGCAGCAGCCGCGGAGCCCCGCCACCTGCTCCGTCAGTTTCCTCGGTTTCACCTCCTCCTGTTACAAAGAAGCCATCCAAGTGGAAGCTCAGTTTTGGCAAAAACAGTGCCTCTGCGTTGGCAGCGGCAGGACGTGTTTCTCCCGTTGAAGAGGTCTCCCCACCATCATCCGTAGACACGCATGGTTCGTCCACCATGTCGACCACCGCCACCAATGTCACGAATCTTATCATGGGTCTGGACGCACCCCCTCTTCCGTCTTCATCTGCTAGTTCAGATGACAAGTTTTCCTCGTGGGCCAGAGGACGGCGTGATAAATTTCCTCCCTCCAATGCAAGCAACAAATCTTTGGTGCTTGTGCCCTCTCGAGGCCCGGAGCCACATTGGGAGAGACGCAACAATGGTCGTGGCATCTCACCTAATAGCACACGCAGTGGGCGACCTTTGGCGTCAAGTGCAAGCTCGGTGGTATCAACCAACTGGCGCAACTCCACATCCAGTGCAGGCACATCTACTTCTGCGTTCACACGATACAGCAACTCGAGCACTCGGAGTATCTCGACTACCGCCACTAGTGTTTCTTCGACAAGCTGGCGAACGAACGTGAAACCGAAGCCGACGACCACTTTCAAGAACAACAACACCGGCTACACGGCCCTCCCCAAGAATATCAAGAGTACGTGGTGTTCATTTGATCCCTCGCGGCCTGGTGATTCATATGTCGATTTAGTCATGGACGGTGTTCCTTGGGAGCTCAACGAATTGCCACGTGCCCAGCATCCCAAACCTGTTGGCGACATATTTGGCTCGCCCCCGGTTCGGAAACAACGCACAAAGAAGAACAAGGACGTCAAACTCGACACGATCACGGAGCGGCCTCAGAATGCGGCTGCTGGCAAGTCACTTGAGGCTCAAAGACGTGATGCATCCACAAGCACGACGGACCTTGGGGGCGGCATGGGTAACGGGAAAGACGAGGGTGAAGGTGTGAAGAAGGTGCAGAAGGGTCAGATCAATGCGTTGGCGAAGATGTTATCGGCGTTGCGGCGATGAAGGACGGAGTGTGAACATGGACTTTTTCGACGGGTTCGTACGTAGGACGATGGCGCGGAACGAATCTGGCATTTTCAGTCGCGTTGTATTGGTACAGTAGCTTTATCATGTCACGGTACGCCGTCGGTTTGATTTTTTGCGAGCGATGCGTCGAGTTTTGTCGACCAAACGCTACTTCATAGGTCCCTCCTTACAATTGCGCGGCACACTTTTGGACAAATTGTACAAACCAAACGACACGAAGTACAATCGTGTACTTGTCCCCTCATTGCGAACTATGATTGTAAATAAACAAATGCAGCAAATTCCCTCTTTCTATTCGTACATATATAAATAGTCTCCTAGCAGTATTTAATATCCTTTCAAACCCAAACAAGAGTATTAAGGAATGTATTACAAATTGTTGCCCGCTATCCCTTGTGTCCTTTGTCCGATGGAGCTTGTGACTCGCGCAGCGCCGCAAAGGCCATATTTTGTTCGACAGTCGGGCGACGAGGAACGACATCTGGCGGAATGGTGACGGGGTCGAGGAGGATAGTCGATGTTTCGTGAACCGATGGGCGATGGCGACCGAGACCGCGACTGCGTGTTGCAGGGTCGAGAGGCGAAGGGGGGCGAGATTGGCTGTCCATTTCCACGTCACTTTCAAGGGCCGGTGATTCTGATCCCGCGATGACGTAGTCGCCGGAGCTGTGTGTTCGTACGAGGTTGACATAATATTCCTGAAGAAGTTCTCGCGTGCACTAGCATGAATAAGGATGCACCATGAGGACAAAGTTGAATGCCAAGGTCGTGCACGAAGGGAACAGGGGATGATAGAAATGAAAGGCTGCTAACCGTCAGTCGCCAATCGATCGCACAGAGAAACTCTCTTTCTAGGCTGTTGAGTTCGGTTACTGATATTCCGCCAACCTTGGCGTATAGGTTGTTCGTACAGAAAGCGTCGCAGAGACCCTTGCTTGAAACCGTGATGGATGAGATGATGAAGCGGTGGCAGGTGAGAGACGAGAGTGTGAATAGGGGGATCCGGCTGCAGATCAGATCGATGTAGTGTAGGGTGATCAATAAACATGTCTTCTGCATGAAGAGGTCCACTGAGACGTTTTACGGTGTGTATTAAGCAAGATCCCACCTCAACGTTTGTATACTTGACTATCCGTTTAAGATAGTCAAGAACGCTGATGCTAGGCGCCGACCGCGAGTGGAAACGCGTGAGACTCTCACTAGTCTTGCGATTGAGCAGGCTAAGTAATTAACAAAAATATTTGCTCACGGAGAGAGGGGTATTTGATCGTTATGGGCCATCAAACGTTCCAGCATATCGGCTGCAGTCATGCTATGAGGAAGCCAGTGAGAAAACAAATAAACATAGGTTACCTATGAGGTGCACAAGGCTATCTATGGGCGCATCCTCGAAGGCGGCCGGCAATTCGACCTTTCCTGATTCCATAGATCCATTGCACGTCGAGGCCGTTGTTGGCCTGGACGAGATCAGGTCGGATTCGGGACGGTAGACCCAGGAAGACTCAGGACAACAGAACCAAACAGAAGCTGGGTAGGAGTCTGGAGCTGTACAGTTAGTGATCGGAGTCTGAACTCTAAATATTGGCTGACTGCCGCAATTGGACCTGGTCTGCAGGTCATCACGGACACTCCCCGACGCCATGGCACCTAAATTCGTACATACCGTCTCCCTCGCCTTACACTGCATATGCTGACCCTTGCTCTCAGGACCCCAACGAAATCAAGATCATCTACCTGCGTGCCACAGGTGGTGAGGTCGGTGCCTCGTCTGCACTTGCCCCTAAGATTGGTCCTCTTGGTCTGGTCGGTTGCTTCGTTTCTGCATTTCCTTCAAATATTCAGACTCTGTCATAGTCACCCAAAAAGGTCGGAGAAGATATCGCTAAGGCCACCTCTGCATGGAAAGGTCTACGTGTGACCGTCCAACTCACGATTCAGAATCGTCAAGCGGCTGTCTCCGTTGTTCCGTCCGCCTCCTCCCTTGTCATTCGTGCTCTTAAGGGTACGTCTGCACCTGAACTCCGCATTATTTTTCTCTGTCTCATTTCGCTTTAGAGCCCCCGCGTGACCGCAAAAAGGAGAAGAACATTAAGCACAATGGAAATATTGCTTTGGATGAGATCTTTGATATTGCGCGGACAATGAAGTCAAAATCACTCGCGAAGGACCTTTCGGGGACTGTGAAGGAGATTCTTGGCACTGCCCAGAGTGTTGGTTGCACCATCGACGGCAAACCCCCACACGATGTCATCGACGCTATCAACTCTGGAGAGATTGAGGTTCCTGATGAGTAGATACAACCCTTTTTGTCTCCTATCGTCGTTCACCACCCAAAACATCGCAAAATTCTGCACGAACGTCCTTTTAAGTTGATATAATACAGTTAGTATGTCGTCATGCATATGAGTAAGGTGTCCATAATTGTCAATTCATTGTTGTACTGTAAATATGATGTTCATCATTGCGCGACGGTCATCGTTAAACCTACTAGTACCTCATAATATTAAAAGGGTGTCCCATGGTCTTCGACCGTCAAATCCGACCATTCGAAGGAAGAGTTCGACATTGCTAAACTCACACCGAGGGACAGTGACTTCGCACCTCCTTGCAGGTGTCCTCGGTGGTTTTCTTGTCATTATAGGGGGTGCGTGCGCATGTTGACTTTCCACATTTCAAATTTTCGACAAGTCGTTTAGGTTACACATGGTATCATTTTTCACCACTCAGACCCATCGTGGAGACCTCGAGGCATCTTCGAGTTTACGCCAAGGATGTCAAAGAAAGGATTTCCCGAGAACTTAAAAGGCCGAGTCATAGAGTTACTCAGAAAGACGACCAAAGCATATGTCGCTGTCGTTCCTGGTGCGGAGGTGCTAGTTGATGCGGCTTTTGACTCCCTCGGGGACATAATAGAACAATATAAGGAAGATGTGGATCGAATCGCGGCCAAAGCACTCGAGGAGGTGCAGGGAGTAG
>JAGGAX010016737.1:0-36149 GCA_017657335.1 Termitomyces titanicus | reverse complement strand
GCCTCTGGCATAGGGGATCCCCAGACTTGTTCTCTTTGGATCTTCCTCTGCCAGGTGTGTAGTTATGCATGTCTATATCTATACAGTACTCAATAGACTTTGGATCTCCCTCTGCCAGTTGTGTGATTGAGCTACAGCCTCCAGAGGTCGCCCTTACAGTAATGGCCCTTTTTACCACAACAAAAGCAAGTGATGTGAGCAAGATTAGATTTGATAGGCATGACAGATAAGGCTTCATTGTCTTTAATAGGAACAGATGATTTCAGGATTAAAAATGATGAGTATTGATGCTGATATTCATTTACAAGGCATAAGATAATAAGGTCAATAGTATATTTGCTATCTGGCATGGCATCAAGAGCAACATGAAAAAAGTCATACAAATTTGGACGTCCAGATGTCATGGCAAGAATGAGATTGTTATCAGAGACAGTAAAGTTTGCTTCCTCAAATAGGAAAATAATAGAATAAATCTGAGCTATAAGGGTGACCTCTAGAGGCTGTGGCACAATTACACAACTGGCAGAAGAGATCCAAAGTCTTCATTGAGTACTATACATGTAGGTACATGCATAACTATACACATGGCAGAGGGAGATCCAAAGTGAACAAGTCTAGGGATCTCCTATGCTAGAAGCAATGCTTCAGAGGTTGCGGAAGCATGAAAACTAACTGTACAGTACATATAAGCCACACAAAAACAAGAGACAGCCTTAAAAGGAGCATATCTCCAAAAATGATCAAACTTTGGAAATAGCCATAGGCTGGCCATGCACTCTTGAGAACGCTCATTGCTGACTATGCATTGAGTGTTCTCAATGCTCTGAAATGGGAGCGGACGGACTGAGGTCAAATGAAGCTGACAAAACCAAGAAATAGGAAAAACAGAGGGGATAAAGGGAAAAATAGAACTCATAAAGGGAGAAATGGGAGTTTCTTAATATCACTCCTCCTCTAGAGTGCAGTGTCTCAATGTGCTGAGTAGAAGAAGTTCCGGATCACTCTGTCAGCTTGTAAAATGGAGTAAGTACCTTAGATTGCTTATGGTGCCTTGGGTCACTTCCTGTAGAATTGTCAAATGAGATTGGGTGCATTTCAATTCCTGGTTGACATGCTCAGTCTGACCATTGGACTGGAGGCATAGGTGGTGGAAGTGTGGAGCTTGATGTTGAGTAGGCAGTATAGTTTCCAGGTGAATTTAACTAGCAACTGGGCCCTTGGTCAGGCATATAAGCATCAGCAAAGCTATGAAGCTTCCAGACGTTGTTTTGGTAGAGGTTTGCAGCCTCCAGATTAGAGCAGATGGTGTGAGTAGAAATGAAATCTTGCTGAGCTTGCTTGCCACACAGATTGACTATTACTATGACAGCATCATATCACAATGAAGTCTACTAATGCCACACTCCATCATTTCATAGGCACAGGCAGGGATGAAGCTGGCTCATGAGGAGTTGATGCCAAAGCTTGGTATCACTGCTGGGGCTGGAACATGTTTCCCTTGGAAAAAGTGACAAAGAAAGTTGTTATGCCATTTCTTTGTCAGCTTTTTCCCTTGGAAATAGTCATATTACTTTGTCTAAAGTCTTTTTCCCACAGAAATATGTGCATTAGAAATAGCATGACAGCTTTCTTTTACACTTTTTCTGATAGAAATATGTTCCAGTGCCAGCAATGTATGGAGACAGAGGTCACAAGTGCTGGTGTAGACCCTAATATACTATAACATCTGTAGCCACCAGCAAGCTCTAGAGTCTTCCATCTGCCATGGTGGCCTGCAATGTGTGAGTCGTGGTGCTGCTCTACAATGTGCCTCCAAAGCTCTGGCACATTAGAGATGTAGATGTGACCCCAAAACATGAGCAGGTCATCATGCACATCCCACTCATCTATTTAGAATGCAGAGCCATGGCTGCCTTGGCCACTATGTCCCCTTGGACATCCTTTTGGTTGCCCTGTCAGATGTCAGGTCGATGCTCAGCCCACCTTCATGTAGGATAAGACTCAAGCTATCTTCAAGGCATCACCACTTAGATGGATGTAGGTGATGTAGGACTGGAGGAAGTGTTCCTCTGTTGCACAGTCACTGTCATATGCATTAAGGAGTGCTGGACATGGAATTTCAGTGCATACCATGACTGGTAAGATTGAGCAAGTAGCAGAGGCCAGCCCTGATAGTGCAGCAGAAGGAAGCAGATCTACGTTTGGAGGAGAGAGGTGCTCTAGGAGCATTTGGAGGGAGTTATTGTTTTATGCAATCCAGCGAGTTTGATAGTGTGAAGAGTGAGGGAGGCTTGAGTGGTCTGCACTTGGGCTTCTAAGGCAATCAAGCAGTTTCAGGCTTTGTTCTCTGGGTCAGAGTCTGCAGAAAAGGTAGCTAGAAGTGCTGGATTAGACATAGAGAGCAGTCAGGGGCTAGAATATAATCCAGTGAAGAAGAGATTGGTAGAGGCAAGAAAAGCCTTCTAGCAAGCTATAGAAGGCTCTCAGACCAAAGTTAGAAACTTGTTGTGCTGTAAAGGTGACCTCTGAAGGCTGTAACACAATCACACAACTAATAGAGGGAGATTCAAAGTCTATATTGAGTACTGTACAAGTAGGTACATGCATAACTACATACCTAGCAGAGAGACATCTAAAGAGAACAAGTCTAAGGATCCTCTATGCCAGGAGTGATGCTTCATAGGTCATAAAAGCACGGGAACTAACTGTACAGTATATGTAAGCCACACAAAAGAAGAAACAGCCCCAAAAGGAGCATATCTCTAAAAATGATCAAACTCTGGAAATAACTGTGGGCTAGCTGTGCACCTTCAAGAATGCTGCTCCCTCAATGAGTATATTGATTCTTTTTGCATACTTGCTGAGCAAGCAGGGTACTCTGATGGGTTGCAGCTCTGTCTTACCTTCTGTGAGGGTCTCCAACCCATTTTAATAGAGCACATCAACAACTTAGCAGAGAAATGACCCAACAATGAGCTGATCAAGACCTGGTTCAAGGTTGCTCATGATCAATGGCAGCTTATGGAGCTAAAATGCAAACTACATCAATTCCATGCCCTGCTACCAATCTCTTGCCTTCCAGATGTCTCAATTACTCATCCTACGTTCCCAGCCCTCTCTTTCACATGTCCTCCTCCTCTTGCAGTGCTTGTATGACTACTGTGGAAGAGAAATGAGATGTACTGGGAGAAAGCAGGTATAGATGGACTCAACTGGCAATGTAAAAATCAAAAAGCTAAGAGAAAGGGAATCACTTAAAGTGAGGAACAGAATTATATACATGACTTGGGTGTGAGATGGTGATGAGGGAAAGAATGTTGGAGTTGAGGAAATAGAGACAGGAAAGGAGAAGTTTGATGATGGGATGCAGCAGAGACATGGAAGGGTGAAAAATATTGGTAACAATGAGAGACAAGTGAGGCAGAAGATCATATTGATGAAAGAGGAGGATCGAGGGATTGTGAGACCAACCGCTGATCAGAATTAAAATGAAGCCTTCTCTAGACGTGCCACTAAAGGTATCCTCTTCTAAGGAGGTACCAGATTTTGTTACTCTCTTCTCAGAAGTAGGAAATGATTTTTAGTTGAGCAACAGATGAGTTGTATGCCTCTACTTCTTGGTGCTAATTGATTTGCCTGTTTGTCTGTAGAATCTGTTAATACACCCTCTTCTGTTGATCATTTTATGACCAAAAATGTAAGCACCCTCTCCACTATACAAGACACTCTGTCAGTCAAAGACTCGACCAGTGCCCTCTCTTCCTGTTCAGCATGCTCCTCTCTCCCACATTGGGAGCAACATCTCTCTTGACAGTATGTTGTAGCATCTATGCCTTTGTCTAACTTTCTACATCTGAATGTGGAGATTGAGACCATGGACACCTAGCAGATTTGGAGTGATATTGCCCTATTGGACAGCGGTGCAATGGGGCTGTTTGTTGACGCCAACTATGTGAAGCAACATTGACTAACTACATGACCTCTCTTCTACCCTATCCTTATCTACAACATTTATGGCACTCTTAACAAAGCTAGCTCTTCAGTGATGGACCTGGTTCTACACTACCAATCACACTCTGAACACACCATGTTTGCCATCACAAGTTTAGGAAACCAGGTGTTATGGTACATTGAGTCCTACACCAGCACCTGTGACCTCTGTCTTGCCTGCAGAACAATGGAGTGTGGCATCAGTAGACTTCATTATTGAACTTCCAGGCACTCACGGATACAACACCATCATGGTGGTAGTCACCTTGTGTGGCAAGCAAGCTCATTTCATTCCTACCCACACCATCTGCTCTGCTCTAAGGGCCACAAACCTCTACTGGAAGAACGTCTGGAAGCTGCATGGTCTCTCTAATGCCTATATGTCTGATGAGGGCCACAATTCATTGCAGAATTCACCTGGGAACTATATCACTTACTCAACATTGAGCTCCACACTTCCACTGCCTAGCACCCTCAGTCTGATGGCCAAACTAAGCATGTCAACCAAAAGTGGAGCAGTATCTGCACCTATTCTGCAATAAATGCCAGGATGACTGGAATGAACTCCTTTCTGATGCCGAGTTCCAGTACAATAACCATGTCCAATCCTCCACTCAGATGTCCCCATTCTTCCTTGACACCAAGCACCACCCTTGCATGGGCTTTGAGCTCTGTGCACACCCATCAGACAACAAGTCTGTTAACAAGTTTGTAGACAGGATGAAGGCAGCACAGGAAGAGGCAAAGATGGCACTAGCAAAGGCCAAAGAGGACATGACCCAGTACTATGATCATGGACGTGTCTCTGCCTCCAAGTACAAGCTAGGAGACAGGGCCTATCTGGATGGATCAGACATCACCACAACATGACTGTCAAGGAAGCTATCACATCATAACCTAGGTCCCTACATGGTGAAGCAGCAGATGGGGCCATTGGCCTATTGCCTAAGGTTGCTAGTTGGAATGTGCAAGCTCTACTCAGTCTTTAATGCAGTAAAGCTTTTCTTTGCTCCAGATAACCCTATTCCTGGCAGATGCCCAAATCTGCCACCACTGCCAGTTTTGGCAGATGACAAGGAGGAGCATGAGGTGGAGGAGATACTGGACAGCAGGCTTTCTTAGCGGAAATTGCAATTCAAGCTGAAGTGGAAGAGTTCTGGTCTGGAGGACATATCTTGGAAACTCCAGGAGAATGTTCATGCACATAACATCATCCAACAGTTCTACAGGAAGTACCCCAACGCACTACAAGCAATCTGGGGTATTTACCCCATTTCACAAGCTGACAGAGCAATCCAGAGCTTCTTCCACCCAGCACATTGAGATGCCACATTCTAGAGAGGGAGTGATGTCCAGGGACTCCCATTTCTCCATTTATGAGTCTCATTTTTCCCTTTATCCCCTCTATTTTTCTCATTTCTCAGTTCTGTCAGCTCCATTTGACCCCAGTCCATCCACTCCCACTTCAAAGCATCGAGAACGCTAGATGCTTGATCAGCAACAAGGGTTCTTGGATGCATGGCTAGCCCACGGCTATTTCTGGAGTTTGATCATTTTCAGAGACCTCCTTTGAGGCTGTCTCTTGTTTTTTAATGGCTTACATGTACTATACAGTTAGTTTCCACACTTCTGCAACCTCTGAAGCATTGCTCCTGGCATAGGAGATCCCTAGACTTGTTCTCTTTGGATCTCCCTCTGCCAGGTGTGTAATTATACATGTACCTACCTGTACAGTACTCAATATAGACTTTGGATCTCCCTCTGCCAGTTGTGTGATTGCACCACAGCCTCCAGAGGTTGCCCTTACAAGTACAATGAAAACAGTGCAAGAACAATGATACAATGAGAACAACAATGGCAACAATAACAACAACACAATGTGCAGGGATTTGGCCCTCTGGAGGTAGCGAGAAGCAACAACAAGTATGATGGCAACAAAAGATAGAGACAATGGGGTCACATGTTTATGTTGAAAGGACCATCGCCAACCAGCAGAACAATGATATTGGGAGGTAAATGTGTAGCATACACAGTAGATATCAATGCATATTTATACTGAATGTCTGTGAATTTGTGGAGCATCAGATATAACAGAGCTGAGTACATATTCATATCCTAGGGTGGTCATAAGAATAAATTGTTTGAATGAACGTGAAATAATATTCCAACAGTTGGAGTGCATAGGTCAGTTTGATTCTTCAGGACTAACTGAAAATGTTAAATAAATGCTGGTAAGACCCTATGTGAGATCCAGTTTATATGGTCTAAAAATGAGCTATGCATTCACGTTCTCTTATGAGGTAATTTGATCTGATATTGTCAATAAACTCTGAGTCAAATTTGATTGCTCTTCTCTGATATGACATCTTGGTCCACCATATTTTAGAAGAACACAAGGGTTGACTTTCATGAGCACAATTCCTTAGGCAACACCTTTCTTTGTATTACCTAGAAGAAAGTAGTGTAGCTTAGCTTGCCAGTGAATGATTTCTCACAAAATACCCATATTCACAATATCTAGGAGAACACTGTAGTGTATTGTTGCTTGTCCTTTCCTGAAGCACTGTCCTTGATCGGTATTATCCCCTGGGACCTTACAGTACTTTGGTTGCTCATCTTTGTGTTTATTTGTCAGTGTACTATGTGTGCAAATAAGTAGCGGACCCATCCGCTACTTATTTGTACTTTTCAACTACGATAAATGATACATGCAAACAATGAGTGATCTCCTTTGCTAGATATATAATAAACGTGCCTGTATGGCATAGACCTCGGACATGCCGTGCACTGCAACGGCCCATACATACAGGTATCGATGTACGACACCACTTGGGACACCACTTCATCCGACAGGCCGCAATCCAATATGTACCAAGCAACGAGAACCTAGCAGATATATTCACGAAACCATTACCCCGAGCCCAGCACCAGAAGTTCTGCGTAGCTTTATGACTATTCGAGGATTGACGTGTACCGTGAGCCCGGGGGAGTGTTGAGCAGGGATCACAAAGTCAACCCTCGTGACCTGCTAACGCTGATGGGGGAGAAGATCGAGCGGGTACTGTACACACCCTCAGTTGTAACAGTATACATACTAACCAAAGCATAGTATTGTGTTCTATAGGTACATACATAATACAGTCGCTGATATACACGACTGACTATTGTGTTCTATATACTTGGTATTTAGGCGGAGCACATCAAACATGCCTCTTCTTTCTGGAGCAAGCACTGCAGCGTTGCATCTGCAGACTTTGGCAGAAGCTCAGGATAGGCAGTGAGGGACAAGGAAGAGGATGTGGCAGGAGGGGGAAGACTCTGAGCGGCCACGTTTTCAACGACCCTCGTTGTTTTGGCGCTGAGCACCCGTTGTTCCTTGGCCCCCTTTGGCTTTGCATCCTTGAGCATGCTCTGGTCTACAGTGAACTGAATGGCGTGGGCAGCGGGTTTCGTACGAAGGTAGTACATGCCCGTCTTGAGACCTTTCTTCCAGCCATAGAAGTGCATGCTTGTCAGTTGAGCCCGAGTCGGCGCTTGCAAATAGATGTTCAAGCTTTGGCTCTGGCAGATGAAGGCACCACGGTCAGCGGCAAGATCGATGACCTTCTTCTGGCTGATTTCCCAAACTGTCTTGTAAACGGCCTTGACGTTGTCGGGGATATTGGGGATATTTTGAATGGAACCGTTGTGCGCGATTATCATGTACTTCATGTTGTCATCCCAGAGGCCAAGGTCAACAAGCTCCCTGAGGAGCCAGGGGCAAACCACCTGGAATTCGCCGGCAAGTACACGACGAGTGTAGATGTTGCTACAGGTTGTTGTCAGCACGATTGAATACAAGAATACGTGATTATTGTACCTTGTATAGGGTTCAAAACATTCGTTGAAACCCAAGATCTGACTTGACGAGGCAGTGGGCATGGGAGCACACAAGAGAGAGTTGCGAAGGCCAGTTCTTTCGATCCTCTTCTTCAGTGTCACCCAGTCCCAGAGACCACTGGGAGTAATGCCCCAAAGGTCGAACTGTAGTAATCCTTGCGACGCAGGGCTACCCTCGTATGTTTCATATGGTCCAGCCTTCTCGGCCATTTCGGAGCTAGCCTCGAGGGCCGCATGATAGATGGTCTCAAAAATCTGAATATTCAGCATCTTCGCAGCCTGAGAGTCGAATGGCATGTGCAAAATCATGAAGGCATCAGCGAGACCTTGCACACCAATGCCAATAGGACGGTGACGCATGTTTGAGCAACGGCCTTCAGGAATAGGGTAGTACGTGACATCAATGATACGATTCAAGTTGAAAGTGACGACCTTGGTAATGTCATGGAGCTTCTGGAAATCAAAGACACCATCCTTAATGAACATGGGAAGAGCAAGAGAAGCCAAGTTGCAGATAGCAGTTTCTTCTGGTGACGAGTACTCAATGATCTCCACACAGAGATTAGAGCCCTTGATAGTTCCAAGGTTCTTTTGGTTGGATTTGCCTATCGGCCTATGAGTGATAAGACAACAGAAAGAATGATCAACACGCACTGTTGGCAGCATCCTTATAGAGCATAAAAGGTCCTCCAGTCTCGATTTGTGCCTCAAGGATGGCATTCCAAAGCTTTTGAGCAGAAACAGTCTTCTTAGCGCGCCTTTGACTCTCGTACTTCATGAACAGGGCTTCAAACTCTGCGCCATGGACATCAGCAAGTCCGGGAGCTTCATTGGGGCAGAACAGTGGCCAGTCTCCACCCGCCTCGACGCGCTTCATACTGAAAGGGGGTAAGCCATGGATTCTACAGCATGAATCAATTCATGGACTCACAAGAGGTCAGGCACCCAGAGAGCGTAGAAGAGATCCCTTGCACGAACTTCTTCCTTTCCGTGGTTCTTTCTCAAGTCGAGAAACTCAAAGATATCGGCATGCCAGGGTTCGAGGTAGATTGCAATGGCACCAGGTCGCCTGTTGCCTCCTTGGTCGACATGGCGAGCAGTGGCGTCGTATGCCCGGAGTATGGGAACAATTCCAGTCGAGTGACCGTTAGTGCCAGCGATATAAGAGCTACAAATTTTCAGATTGATTAGCATATTTCAGAAGGTTAAGAACACGTACCCAGTAGCACGAATGCAATGAATGCTGAGACCAATACCCCCAGCATGTTTGCTAATCTTCGCGCATTGCTTGAGGGTGTCATAGACGCCATCGATTGAATCTTCTTTCATACAGACAAGGAAGCAAGAACTTAGTTGTGGGCGGGGTGTACCAGCATTGAAAAGAGCAGGTGAAGAGTGTGTGAAGTAACGCTTAGACATAAGATCATATGTCTCAAGGACACGATCAATGTCATTACCATGAATACCAACTGCAACACGCATAATCATGTGTTGGGGACGCTCAGCAACGCGTCCATTGATTCGAAGGAGGTATGAACGCTCCAAGGTTCTGAAGCCAAAGCTATCCGGAGAACTATTCAATATTGAGTGTTGATTCGGGAAAGGATGACGCACTAGTTATAGTCATAGTCCCGGCTGTAGATAATAGCTGAGTCCAAGGTTTCTGCGTGTTGGCAAACGATGTCGTAGATTTCCTTGGAGATCATGCCAGCGGGACGATTGTTCTTGGGATTGACTAGATAATATGAGTATCTGTTTATGATGAGGATGACACCTGATCGTACCATAGTGGTAAAGGTCTTTCATGACATGAGAGAAATTCTTCTTCGTCTCCTTGTGAAGGCTGAAAACGGCAATACGAGCAGCAAGGACAGAATAGTCCGGATGCTTGGTCGTAAGGTACGCGGCAGTTTCGGAGGCAAGATTCTGAATGATAGATTATGTATCGGGATAATGGACAAGGCAAGGGACATACATCTATCTCGACCGTTGTAACACCCTGGTAAACTCCAGCAACGACTTTGTGCGAGACCCTTGTTATGACACGCTTATAGTCAGCAACGATATTGCGCAAAGTCAAGCAACGTCACATACTCAGGAGGACTCACGTAATTCATGTCGAGCCCATAGCAAAGCATGTCGATCCTCGAAGTGATCTAGGTGTTGATGAGACAGAGACACGTAAGACGACAATGAACACACGAACCTTGTCAAATCGAAGACACTCTTTGCGTCTGTAGAAAGCCATTCGGTCAATATTTGCGCGCGTTCGAGACAGACAAGTATCATCTACCCATCTGAAGAATCAAAATAGAAGTCAATCTTGGTGTCTAATGATGCTGGAAAAGGTACTTGCCTCGCTTGAGGACGTAGGTCATGTTGGGGTATGTTGGCTTTATGTTGGCTATGTTAGAAGCAGGCGACATGGAATGAGAGTAGGAGATGAGGAATGAGAAAAAACAAAATGATCTTATAGCCCATCATTCAATGATTCTTGTCGAGTCTTCAGGTCTGGATAGAACGAATTAGTCGAGAAAAACTCCTACTACTTCGTTAGGCACGATCCCCCTAGGCCATCAGAGGGAAAAAAGCGGACGTAAGGATTTTACCTACACCGAGTTTGCATCGAGTGACATATAGGATCAATGCTCTAGTTGAGTCAGAACCGCGTAAATTTATCCAGTTTAGACTGCCTACCTCGTTCAATTCCTCACGACAAGGAAAAAAAGAGGCTCGAAGGAGAAACAGGGAATATCTGTCCTATGAAGGATATGCTCCGAGTGAGTCGATAATGACAAATTCTTCGGGTCTAGTTTCAGCATTTAAGGTAAGTAACACTGGTGGTGGCTGAACAGGAAGTTTGGAGGACAGTAAAGTCCGCGACGTGACCCATGAACATGTAATTTTGACCCGAACTGCTATCAAACGTCAGGGTTCCGTTTTCACCTGCCTTTAAATGTACTATCTGCAGCTCCAGAGTAATAACAAGGCTTCGACATTACTCGACCTTGGGCTGTAATTGGCCGATCTTCTTCTTTAATCAGAATTTGTGCCGTGTACTGCGAGTTCCACTAACTTAGCACACGTCATCCATTGTGCATTGTGGTACGGGAAACTTTAACAACGGTTGCATCTCGCCAGCTGCAACTACCCAATGGCCAGTGTTGGAGAAGAAGCGGACAAAGGGAGGATGTCGCAAATCAGGTAGGTAACTGTCATTACTTACCGTGGTCATTTACTCTGGCACTCCTTGCATAGAATCTCTCCCAACTAAACAACCCCTCAGTTCGGATCAAACGCTTCAAGCCGTGTTTCAACCAGTGAGACGCTGACACCATAACACAGGCAGATCGATCACTCGTCTCGTCTATTCTTGCTGTCCGACCCCACATGCCTAGTGATGTGCCGGGCCCGGCTTCAGGCTGTCAGCCAGGCCAAGCCAGGCCTATTTGAGCCGGGCCCAGCCAGGCCAGAGGGAGCGGCCTGCCAGTGGTGACGGCTTTGGCCTGGCTCACAATCCTGGAAAGCCAAAGCCGGCGGCCCAGGCCGTGGCTTTCAGCAAGGGTGGTAAGACTTCATTTGTGGCAATATATTGAAGTCAGGGGCGGGAACGGGGCGGGGTGCGCCATCGATGGTAAGAAAGGCATTGATTTGATCTCTGTGAACAAAAGCGAGCGTCTTCCAAGGTCTTCAGAGTTTGAATGGATTGCGTAAACACATGTATGTTCTTATGGGAAGAATATTTTGAACCTTTGACTGCGTAGCCCGCACAATCTCACTCGACCTCTGCATACCCCTATATGCTTGGCCGACGAAGTCCTTTGGAAGAGCTACAACATAGAGAAACAGGTTTCCATGCCAAACCAGTGTGCAATGAAATTCGATGACTATTTTGGCAATTGCGTCTGTCGTGTCACAGTGTGCAAAACGATGCCCAGGGAAAGAAGTTCTGGACAGATCAAGGGCAGATATATGGGAAACCTCTTGCCAAACAGATTATCAACGTTGAACATATGACACGCGAACAAGTGATTTTAGACATTCATGCAAGAATGGGTGGACCGGAAGGTGATTATTCTTAGTGGGTACACCCGCTGAGGTGCCGCGGTTTTTATGACAGATATTCTTAGTAAGTAACATTGATGATACATTGTGGCAACTGCGAGTCAGATTGATCAGACGATGAGATTATATGAGTATGCGATCGCCGCTTTAGAATAGGTAGTTCCTCTGGTAGGAAAGTCAGTTGACAAACTGTGCTAACAATTGAGATCGGTTACTGTCCGGTCGTCTCGTAACTCATTGTTGTCTCGTTGTCTGAAAACTCTTAACAATAGAAGTGAGGTCGCCTCACCTTCTCCCGACACACACTCGCACTTGATAACGTCTGATTGGAATCCCCATCCCCTGTCTCCACAGTCGCTCAACTCACATTCTTCGTTCAACCACCTGATGGTGTCCGCGCATTTCAGTATGTCAATGCGGTCAATTCTCCAGATGGCGTGGGGGATCGAGTCCGAAACTTTGAGCGACAGAAAGAAGTGGTCATCGAGAACCTTCGCGGAAACGAGGATTTTGCTTCACTCGACAAAACTGGTTTCCAGCTTATATATCATCCCGCCAAGCATACCTCCTTCTGCAATGATGCTGAGATCAAAGAGGAATACTATGCAGAAAGTGGTGAGTTGATCAAGAAGATGACTGGAGCGAGCAAAGTAGTATTTTTTGATCACAGTGCGTATCCACAGTTTTATGATAGTCCCTTTAAATCGACTTCTACCGCCAGCTATTCGTCGCCGCCGTCCTGAAGAAACTGATGACGCACCAGACAGGCGTCAGCCAGTCATGCAGGCTCACATCGATCAGACAACAGCGTCTTCTATTGAACGTGTACACCGTCATCTGCCTCCCGCTGACGCAGAAGTCTTCCTCCGCCGCCGCTTCCAGATAATTAACCTCTGGCGACCCATAAACCACCCAGAAATTGACTGGCCTCTTACCCTCTGCGACTACAACAGTGTCGATCCAAAGATGGATACGCTTCCTGTCGCCCTCATTTATCCCGACCGTGAAGGAGAAACATATGGTGTAAAATATAATCCAAATCAGAAATGGAAATACTTCTATGGGGTAACACCAGAGGAAGCCATTCTGATCAAATGGTAAGCTGAGATTTCAATGATTGTGATGTGTCAAATTAATATCATCTCCCAGTTTCGATTCGATCCAAGATGGGAGTGTCGCAATCTATACTCCTCATACAGCGTTTGAGGACCCCACTACACCTAAAGGTACACCCTTGCGAGAGTCCATTGAGTTGAGGGCGCTGGTCCTCTACGATTAACATATGATTATCATTGAGAGAGAAGTCAATGATACATGATGTTCTTGTCTAGCTGAGAGGTCAGAATTAATATGTGTACGCTCGAGATATAGACAATCTTTTTATATAACTGCGTAGTCAGATGATACAAATGGTTCCTTCTACATACCACAACCGGCTTGGGGTACCTGTATAATTAGCCATAGTATCCTGAATTCAATCATCGCACCTGATGCTGTAACACCCCCTGTAATCACAGGCTAAAGTTGATATAACCAGCGTTGTAATGACTCAACACCACATTCTATAGCAACAACCTACCCTTTCCTCATTGCTGTGTTCTTGAACATTATGACCCCTGGCGCATTCCTGCCCCAGCCCTTGATTGTACCTGAAGATGATGTGAGCACCGATTCCCTCTGGATTCGTCGCAATTGCCTGGCAGCTACCCAAACATTCAATATTAAATCTCTACACGTGTAACCTAGGTTGGACATATTTATGACCATTAAAAATAGATTCATTCTTCCTAGAATACAATTTGATATATGCAGAAACACATACAAATAAACAGAAAATGGAATAATGGAAAAATCATCGCTAACAAATACGGTAACTATTACTGGCATAGGCACCTGCCTCCACGTCAATTTGTTCATATCTGCTTCCTGTTTAGGATATCATATATCCAAAGCTGAGTATGGTCTCTCGGGAGACCCTCTTCCCTCACCTAATGAGGGCTCCCACCGCGCATATCGGCCAAGTAGGTACCTCACGTATCAAGTCGTTTTTTTGTTCATTATTGGAAAAATCAATTCTATCGCCAACACATTAATTTGGTACATGTTAACAGTCGACCTATTCCAAGATCACTCCTCTTCTTAGTCCCAACCGCATCGTTCTGCCTCTCAGTGGCCCAACTTCCCCAGAATCAACTGACTGACTTATACAGTCGCCTAATTCCAGAATATGTATGCCCGAAGGATATCCTTTAATGGTCGTCAGCTCTTCTTTCCACTACTTTGGACAGGGAGCGCTACTTGCTCTTTGGGTTCCAAATGTCACGGCAGCCAGAATGGGTACTAATTTAAAGGTCAATTGTATCCTTCAATGATGAAAAGAAATGACAAATGACGCACAGGCAGCTACAACTATTGTCCAAGCAGCAGCTGTGTCCTCATCACCCAGGTCGTTCATTGCTGACACACCCAGTCTTGAGTTACGAAGGAGGTGAGAATCTGAGACGATCTTTAAACGTAAAAACATGTACCCATCTGCGATGAAGATGATCATGTTGAGAAGCAACAGACGGAGGAACGTGGACAATGATATGGATGGCTTGTCCAGATAGAATTGCTTGAACGCACCCCAATGGCGATAGAGAATCACGGCTGTATGGGCTGGGTGTGGGTTACCACTACATGGTTCTCGAAGTGGCGTGGGGGAACTGACCTTCGATGACCAAAACAACGGCGGAGGCAACGAAGATGATTGTGGCGGAAACCAGGGTACTACACGTCTATCATCATTTCATGTATAACTTTGTGGATTTTCAAAACATTGACATACGGCATCATCGTCTTCATTGAGCAATGAAAGTAACCTGGCTTGTAAATCACCAGTGACGGGTCTCTAATGAACTAAAAGGTGAATTTACAAGTGAGAAAAACGTGAGAGCAAGTGTAGGAAAAGGAGGACCATCAATACGACATATCCGCTGGAGAAAAAGGCGATCCATGGGAACAGGAGAAGCTGGAGAGTTTGAGTCCATTTTCGATTTACAAGATAAATGCGACGATACCAATTTTGATGGGAAAGGATTCGCCTCTTTCCTTTTGAATGTCAGAAGAACATAATAGAACTGTATGGTACGTGAGCAAGTAGTTTCAATTCAGAAAAACAAGAGACTAACGAACATCGATCAGTAGACAGGTGAGACTGAGGCTGCACCTGCATAGGCGGTTCAAATATCAGCCTGTAGATAGCACACGAGCAAAGAAGAGAATTTGTTAACACACAATATTGGGGACGAGTATATTAACGCGGCCTGTGCCAAGCATATCCCCATCGGTGGATCAGGTCCGGTTTGGAACCCCACAATCAACAGATTTGAAAGAGAGTAGATGATCCAGGATACGAGAACGTTGTACCAAGCGTTGGTTCGGGATATGTTGCGAGACCAAAAGACTGGTGCCAGTACTGCGACGTTCAAGAAGACGCCCATGAATGAGACTGCATTGAAAAGGCCCCGTTGGAAGGTAAGAGCATCGATTTCGGTTGGGGCTACGAGATCCTGGGGAACGAGCGGCATGGAGGAGTACGAAGGGAGCAAATGGAGGATCGAATGAGTGTAACGAGCGATCAGGGCCAAGGGTACATCTTTAAGAGGGACCGACCCCAGGAATATTTTTAGAAGCCAGGTAGAGAACAACACAGAACAGCATAGAGGTGAAGCTCCAAAGAGCTTCACCAAACACTTGGCGCTGCGCCGGACATCAACAGGCGCCTAAGGGCTACAGCCACGGGATGTAACTTAGTAACTCGATTGTCAAGCGCATCATGAGCAAATCTTTACCTATTTTAAATCCCATGATATCGGCTGATTGGTGTGGAACTGCACTTACAAACTAATTGTACAGGGCGGAAAACTCAGGGAGTGGGATATGTTTTCAGGGGGAGGTTGAACAACACTGAAGGTCTCGATGTAGTACTACAATCCTCTGACCATGCCATTCAATTACGTATCATTATTCGTTCTCATGAAGAAGATCACAAAGTTCCTCAAGAAACTAATCCGGTCGATGGCGGACAAGGCGCAGTAAATAGTCGAGATCATCAAAGACAAGGAGACGTGGTCAGCCACGAAGCCCATAATTGTGTTTGGCGACATCGCCTGTCTCTCTCCACAGCTTGAGAATACGGTAGAATGTTCTCTCAGAAAAGCCAACACAGTCCAAGATGACGTCCAAAGGAATCACATTACGCTCATTTAGGTTTATTGCAGCCAGTTTGAGGTCGCGGCTGCTACGGCGGTAGGGCACGGTGGCTGGATTGAGCAAGATTTGACCAAGTCCATTATTTCGAGAACAAACATTTACATCTATTTACTGACAACATTTATGCAATCTGCTGTAATGCGACATGGAGTTGAAAAAGTCTAAGACCAAGGAAGGAGTGAAGGAAGATGAAAGCAGAGGTATCGATATCAAACGACAAGTAGATGGAAAGGATATAGAGCAGCTGACGCGATAGGAGATCATTCGGTCAGGGCAGACATTTCGATGAGAGGTCAAAGTCGCATGCGAGTGAGTATGTAGTAACATAGTACATGATGGTAATAACCAATTACATCCAGAAAAGCAACCTGAAGATAAACGTGCAAGATCTGTATGGTAGTTTATGAGGATAACGCAAAAGACTCATATACAAGAGGAGGATGTAAATGAAGCAAAGCGAAAAGCTAGAAAGCTAGAGGATTCCGGAATCCTTCAATGCATTCTGCAGTATGGTCTCCTTGACGGCAGCGAAGACGAGCCGAATGTTCTGCGTGTCCGTTGCTTGCGTCAGACTGGGAAGTGATTAAGAATGCGTCCAAAATAACAGCAATGTAGCGAAAGAGAAGGATTTGCCGAGTACGCCGAAGACTAGGATCAAAGTCGACGCATTGTGACGACGGCATCCCGTCGCGGAGACACGATGCCGTCACACACCTACGATATAACGGCACAAAAATGATACGAAGAGATGGAAAAAATGAAAATGAAAAAGGAGAGAACGTACTGAGGATACACGCTCAACTTCATTCGATTTGTATGCATGAATTTCCACAGAACGTACTTGGCCGCCTTGTTGATGTCCGCACCGCCAGTGTATTCGGGGAAGTACTTATTCAGCGGTACCTCCATAAAAGAACACCAAGTAAGCATCCGAATATAAGACCTTCAAGACCGACGAAAGGGAGAAAGATAGATAAACCGAAAGAGGTAATCACGGTGACAGTAAAACGACCAACAGATGAAAAGAGACAATCGCCAAAGAAGAACTGTGAAACATACCTTGGGTAGCTTGAGTTTGAACACGTCAATTTTGTTCAGGAATAGAATCATTGATGTCCGAAGGAACCAGCGGGAGTTGATGACCGACTCGAACAGGTAAAGAGATTCCCTCATTCGGTTCTGTGAGAGGGAAAATTGTTAGCAAGGTTGATCGCGGAAGGCGAATGGATCTGAAGAGAACGTTGATGGGTTCGTGGGGAATGAAGGTAGGAGAATCAAAAGTCAAGGACGAGCGGAACGAGACGAGAGGACGACGAAACAGGCATGGACAGAAAGTCATAAACAGAACGACGAAGAAAGATGTTTTGATCCACGTGGAAGGCACATGACAGCGGAGATGGGGTCATGAAAGAATTTGACTCAGACCCACAGTTGAAAAAACCGAGACGAAACCGAAAAGAGAAACGACGTCGCAGTAGTATTCAAATCCAACAATCCGCGCCGAATCCCGCAAAAAAGGAAGAAGGGTAACGAATCACCCACCTGTGACTTCTCCTCCAACAACACCTGATCGTACTCGCTTAGTGCCGTGCAAAAGATGATACTTGTTACGCTCTCGAAGCAGTGGATCCACTTCTTGCGCTCGGATCGCTGGCCACCGACGTCGAACATGTGTATTCTGTAGAGGTATGAGTCAATGTCGTGTCGTGAGATTGAAAAGACCGAAAGAAAGGAGGGATTGAGGGTGAACGGGATGAGCAGCGGGTAAAAGGGAGGTGAGGATGGAGACGCTCGGGGCGGGAACAAGGTGGGTAAACGGAGCGGAACGAACTAGAAGGTGGGAATAATAAGAACGTGGAAGAATCAACGCGTAGTAAGGAAAAACCAAGAGGGTGGGTACAAGGAGCCTAAAGGCCTTCGTTGGCGGAAGGTAGGGGAGGAGGCAGTTAGGGTTAGTTAGGGGGAGGAAGACGGGGAAGAGCAAGTACGGAATAAGGCGTAAGAAAACAAACATCGAGAAAGATGGAACCGAGCAAGTCTAACTCACGATAAGGTCCCCATCAAGAAGCGCTCTTCGGATATGCCGAACGTCTTTCGCCGTGCTCGTAGGACGTCAGTCTCGTTGGGGATGTACCCTGGCGTGCCTATTCGTAGTATTTCGGAGAAAAAGCTAATGACATCGAGTCAGCAGAGCTCAAACCTCGACACAGGACTCACTAGCTGGCGGAATCCATAAGGTAGAAGTTGCTCGTGTGCTCGTCCATGATCTTTTGGAACGTTTCGTCCCTCCAGACCTGATGTATCGCCTCTGCAATCTCGGGGGAGAACCAAGCCTGTGTGTCCTCTTCATCATCCTCCCCCTTACCCTTGCCTTTCTCATCCTCATTGAGCTCATCATCGAACACCTCATCTTCCTCGGGATTTATCTCACTCAGCTCCTTCCCCTTGAACCGCCTCCTCCTCGCCCGCCCCAGTGCCGACGGCAGATGACTCGTCGAGCTCGCCTTGATCCCCGGGACACGATAGGCCAGAATCTTGTCCGCGAGCACGGCGTTTCGGAGCGAGGCGCAGTCCATACGAAGGCTACGCATGTAGACGAGGACGCCGTGGACAGAGTCGAGGACGTTTTTATATACAACGGGTCGGTACGCCTCGAGCTCGGCTCGTGAGAACCCATTCTGGTGGATGATCTTCATTTGTTTGACGATTGTGCTCTTTCCAGACTCGCCGGAACCTGTTCAGAGCGAAAAAGACAGTGCATTCAGAGGGGAAGAGAAAACAGTGTAGCTTGTAACGAACCTAGCAACAAGATCTTGCACTCTCTTTTATACTTCTTCGCGTCCTCCTCTATCTGTCTGTCAATAGCATCCGACTTCGCCTTCTCCTCCCTATCAATAGTCGACATACATCCGCCCATAGTCGTTTGGAGTTTTCACAAAGAGTAAGAATCAAAGATACTAGCAACCCGACCACACCGCCTCGTCGACGTTGCTGTACTCGTCGTAGCTGATGATAAAACGAGGATCAGACTCTGAAAATTCGAAGTAATGCCGGCAAAATAAACAGCTAGAACGAAGTAATTACAAAAGACTAGAAGTTATGAGTTGCAGAGGAAGGGCATCTGCTTTGATCGTCGCCGGTGACAGCGAGGGAAGTCGTTACACGTTTGAAAGATTTCTGATCAATGTGGTCATAGCCATACTCACGGTCCGTCGCATCACCGATCTGTCACTCTCGGCTATTGCCGGGCTCCTTTCTTCCCTTACTTCAAACGCGTTCAACTTGGGGAGTGGCTCCGGAAGGTACCTTAAGGAAAAGCTATGACTGCGTTGGCGTGAACGTTCATTCTCTCGGAGGAACGATGATTTGGTGGGTTCAAGAATTTGGATGTGCACAAGGATTGTATGACTGCCGCTTGCGAGCTCACCAGGTAAAATACCAAACGAGCTACTAGTATGTTCCACCAAATGTGATCTAGTCGCAAATAAAAAAGTCATTCTTTGGCCCTAGCCCTGCTCGGACTCGTACCTGATTGAAGAAATATCGTGTTTGAATTCCATTTCCACTCCTCGCTTGCGCTCTCATATTCACTCTTCGTTCCGTCTGGCAGCAACTGAGAGAAAGGAGAAATCAATATTCTCTTCGTCTCTTTTGTTGATCTCTTTAACCCACGCTCCTCGGTAACCACGAGCGCTTAACAGGCGTCTAGGACATGAATCGAGGTACAGGCAAGGTACAGGCGCGCAACTAGGGAAACGGAGGGTGAGAAGTGTAATGCAACATGATTGAGCACGAAGTATAAGGGATGGATATGCCCAGGTAGCCTGCTACGATTAGGAAGAAGAGGAGACAAGTTGTATGGGTTTAACAGTGGCAAGTGGTACCGTCGGTTTTCGCCACCTCGTCCTAATTTCTTCATAGTCACGGTTGCACTTCCCAGCCTTGGAACGACTATGTTTCCAATCCCGACGACATGCATCTTTGCAGGCGACGTTGCACTTTTCTTTTCCATTCTCGTCTTCACTGATGCCGTCTCCACCCCACTCACACTCACTTCGTTTGCCACCAAACCACTCAAATATCTCAATCTGCAGCACAGCACCTCCTCTTTACCATCCATCGGCACATCCTCCTCCTCGTATACCCGCCGCTAGCCAGACACCCATCAGAGTTGTAGAGAACAGTTTGCAGGATAGCACGTGTTGAGGCACTTGGTTGAGATCACGATGCGTCGCCTGAGGATTGTGTGTGCCATTTCCATGAGTCTCCGACCAAGTAAATGATGACCAATCTTTCTTCGAGGAAACTGCGTAGGCTCATCTGTTCGATGTCTCTGACCTCTCTAACATGTCTCCCCTCGTTTCCTCGCCCACCCCGCTCCCTCTGTTACTCAGTGCGACTTGGTGCGGTCATCATCGCCCACTTTGCCTATCGACATTGAGGTCACTCGTCCTCGTACATCGCAGGATTACGTGTAGGACTTCGTACGGATACGAAGGGGAGACGTTTCGCAAGATATATTCAAACGACTGATGACGGTGCATCCAGATTGAAGCATCGGTGAAGGTCATATACTTTTATCTATGTACTAACGGACCTTGAGCAGGAAGTGGCATTGTGAGGAGTGCTTGAACATGACCATATCTATCCATGTGTTAGCTGGAAAACGACGAGACGACTGACGCGGCCATGCAGCGAAATTTTGATTTTTTGCCCTTATTCGTTCTAATCCTCTAGGTATATCATCAGAGAAGGCTAATTGAGGCCATTTGAGACCGGGAGGCGCCGCCTGGAGGAATATTTAGATATATGCGTCGTTTTAACGAGTCGCGAACCAACCCAATGATCACAGTGTTGACAAGTCTAACCTCTTCTTCTCCTAGCTTTAATGAATACGTACGCGTCTGACATTTCGCATTGCAAGACTAATGGACCGCCAATGATCATGGGTAGAATATGATACGAAGAGGAAATGTCACAGAGGATGAATTTGATTGGTTGACATGAGCGGGTCCTGAGACGCTCGTCGCTCGTGAAGATGGCGTTTTTTTTTTCTTTATTCCGGTTAGTGCCAAACTATTGGGTTATCCAGCATTTCCTTGACTCAATTCATATACGGTAGAATTCTATTCCCTTGTTCTGACACCTTGAGCCTTCGGTATCTAGGTTCAGTGAATTCTCTTCCTTTTGATATGACAAATTACTTTTAGCACGTACTTAATACTGCATGAACAAGCACTCCGAGTCCGAAGATCTAAAATTTTATGCATCTCAATGAGGCTCCTTCTTTTTCCAGGTTATTCTAGTCTCAGGTACTGGGCTAATACGTATGAAATACCATCTCAGATGAGCACTGAGCCAAACAAGAATATCTAGGAGAAAAAGTCCAGAAGGTAGGTCTGAGCCAAAGACTTACCGTGAAGCCATGTCCTCCACTTGCTCAAAGCAGTGGGAGGAGGCAATCATGACCGAGTACAACACGTTGCAGCAGACCGGCACTTTTAAGTGGGTCTCAACGCTGCCCGAAGGTCGAAAAGCTGTTGGCAGCCGCATTGTGTTTCGTGTGAAACGCGATGGCGATGGCAACGTGTTGAAATACAAAGCTTGGATCGTTGCCAAGGGCTTCTCGCAAGTCTATGGCCAAGACTTCACAGAAACGTTCTCCTCTGTCGCTAAATTTACCACCCTGGGAACACTCCTGTCTGTCGTGGCCTGGAAGGATTGGGAGTTGCACCAAGTTGACGTAGTAGCAGCTTACCTTTGTGGTGACCTCAAGGTAGTGATGTTCCTGGCCTGGCTTGGCCTGAAAGCCCCGGCTTTGGCCTGGCTTATGAGAGCCTTGGCTTCAACCAACCCCAGACCAAGCCCAAGCCCCCAGTGGGGGCCTGGCTCTGGCTTGGCTTGGCTCAGGCCATGGCTTTCAGCAGTCACAATTTATTTTATATTGAACAGTAGACATACCTTTTGTTAATTGTTTTTAACTAATTATATCAGTGTTATTTGCACTGTAAGCATGTCAGGAAAGTTCATAGAGGCAAGGAAAAAAGGTGAAGAGAAAAAGAACACCTAATCAATATGTACTGAGGCATTTCCACTATTAATCAAAGGAAGTAACATTTTTAGTGAAGGTGCATGGCTATGCTATTATCAGTGAGCATAGTCAGGACTTGAACAAAGTCATGGAAGGTCAAGATAGAATGTTGATTTTCCATCAAACATGTGTCATTTACAAGTCATTGATCAAATCTTATCCTCTTCAAAAAGCCCTGGCCTAGGCCATTGGCTTTGGCTTTCCAACATCATGAGCCAGGCCAAAGCCAGCACCTCTGGCCTGGCTTGGCCTGGCTCAAATAGGCCTGGCTTGGCTTGGCTCATGGCCTGAAGCTGGGCCAGGAACATCACTAGATAGGTGTGGTCATTCGGCTATTCTACGGTCATTCCTATGGATCATTGATAATCAACTTCCGTGGATAACTAGAACGATACAAAAGTGAGAGTTTTCTGTATGAATCTCCTTGTATAAAGGGGGATTGTGTACTGTATGCCATACACTTCCTTTTATTGCATGCCTCCCTTCACGTTCATCTAGCATCAATACCATCCATTTCTACACTTGATTAATCACTTTACATCAAACATCCTTATGCATGCGCTGTTCTATTACGCCAAAAGGGAAGGAACCTTAAGTCCTTTGCTACGGCTCAGGCAAAATACCGACCTGGCCATCATGCTGGAAGTCCAAAAGGGGGTTCAGTCCGGGTGCGAAGGGCAGATCATTCAAATTCAAAGGATGCCGTTTACCAACAATGGAAAGGCAAAGGGGAACACAATGCCGAGTGAAAAGACAAGCGGGATGGCACGTTAGTGGCAGATAGGGAAGGGACAAAGAGATAACCGGGGTGATCCACAGGTTTGAGGGGGGGTGGGAAAAGCAAGGCATAGCTGATCCAATATGATACCTACTACCAATAGCTACCACACTCATCCGAGATGGCCAGGAGTCTACCCAGTCACCTGACTCATACGGGTTGACGACATACAACACTCATGTATATCCGACCTTGAAATTAAGGCACCGCCTCTGGCGGTGCAGATGAAACAAACAAACAATGTTGTTTAGACTCATCACTCATGTTTTAGAAGCATAAGAATCCTTGTGGGCGCCCTCTTAGCTTCTGTTCTCATTGCCTCCTGTTTCACAATGTGAATACTCATAGAAAGCAATTGATTCCATCTCCACAGAGCACCCTCTATTTCAATACTGATATCTAAGGATCATGATGGCAAAGTCTGATTGAATACATGACATTGACCTTTCCACACACAGCCCTGGCTCTTCCACTGTATATAATGTCAGTCCCTTTTATGCATCTCAAGTTATCACATCCATCATTTCCTGTTGGTCTACCCATCATGACTCCTGAAGAGCGGTCTATTCTCACTGGAATGGGTGAATCTTCAATTGAGAACTTGATCATCACCACTCCAATAACATTTCTCTTCTATGGTATATAAACATGTTCCCCTCTGGCTGGTCACTTCACATATGAATGTCAATAATAGGAATCTCGGTCCCAATATTTCTCTGGATCTTTGATTCCCATATTCAGTGAGTGAAACCACAATAATTCTATGATTGATAACACTAAATACATCTATCAGACACCAGAAACAATTCTCCACTCTAACTATAATGAGTATATCATTGAGTTCAATGTTGTCAACTATAAATGCTGCATTGAACCTCATAGCAAAAGTCCGAATGGGCACATTTTTGATGAACATTACCATGCCCTGAAGAAGAGCATTGCTGTTTATGACCTGAGTAACACACAGCTTGAAATAGCTGAAATCTGGATTGACAGATGTTTAGTCAGTTCCATGCATTTACTATAACCAATATAAATATACTGTTAAACTGATCATCCCCTTTTAGCCAGTTTTCAATGATTGTTATATTATTTGGCATGCTTGGGTTCTCTTTCAGAGGCAGCACTGGACAATGTACTCTTCAGTAGTGCTGTGTCTCACTACCACTGGTATTTGTTGTCACTCTCAAAACAATAAAAGTGTTCATGCATTATATAGTGATAACAACTATTGGTTTAGCATTATTATCAACTCCTGCTACACATTTGGCAGCCATTTCTGGCAATAATGCTGCCACAGTCATCCAGAATGTGGGCATGGTGTTATCATTTGTAAGAAATCTAGTCGCTAGATGCTGGTGGGTACCAATTATAGGCTAGCGTATTTGTGGAGCTGAGAACCTCGTACAAGGGCCTCTCAATGAATTTCGTACCACATTTCAAGGCATTGGAGTGCTCGATGCATTCATGCGGCAGATATGAGACTTATCAAATATAATTTCAATAACGTGACTACGTTGAACGTTTAGCAGTGAGATTTGCTCAACGTGTTTCCGAAGCGATATCTCACGGAGTTGACATTGGTGTGATAGAAGATCGGCTGTTGAGGTCCTTGAAAGACCAAGTGTATGATGCAAAAAGAAGCGTCGTGCTAGCCGGTCAGTATTTAACTCTCATCTGAATAGACGCATCTAACTTTCTGCCAAAATTTTGTCTCATATTTCCGTATCGTCGCACTCTGGGTCCCTCGCTTAAAATCACTATATAACATGTGGGTTTTCTGGCCCTGACCATTAATGCTTAAAACGACTGTTCACTCCAATCACATATGACGTTTTCCATGCAAGTGCAAGTGCCGAGAATTTGTGAATATTTTTGGTGAGGAGAGAACATGCATGGAACATGACTAAAAAGAACCTGCCAGTGATATCAAATGTCAGTTGAATATTAATACAAGAAGTAGATGCGATGCAAGAGCTATACATAAGATAGGGACACAAAGATCACTAAGTAGTCACATTTTTTTGGAGATCGTTTTTACTATGGTAGTGGATTTGACAATGCTCAAGAATGATGCACTTTTTAGTAAATAGCTCTTGAAGACCATAGTCATTTGTCAGGCAATTAGTTGATTTGATCATTGATCCATCCAAGAGAAGTAGCATGTTTCAATTTTGTAGATAGAATCTATCTGGCACTCTTCCCAAAATCCATCAGTTTCTGAATACAGGAAAGAAGGGAAGTGTTCAGCGTGGGATGGATTCTGGGAGTTGGTAGCAAGATGGTAGGTTGGTAGACGCGTGCATCATAACGATAGGTAATTGATTGATCTCGATTGCAGCTCTCACCTTCCACTAGTGGATAGGCACAACTCAATAACCGTGCTGCGGATCACTTGTGGCCATCCCTTCCCAGGGACCGGCAGTGCATCGAAAACATCTCGACAATGTGCCCTCTTTACCTCCGAAAACTGAATGTCATCTCGTTACATTGACATGCAATTCAATTCGGGTTCCTGAATGATAACGATTCACGATTCAGTCCTCAAAATGCACCGTCATCTGCTGATTCCAGGTAGGCGGTCATGATCTCGATGGATGGACGTATATATACATAAATATACAGGTACCAGAATTTTACCTTTCTCTCCTGCTTGGCAATTGTGCCCTGGTTCCTCGCGGTCGTTGTTCCAATTCGCCAACAAGCCTCGAGGAATATAAAGTGGAATCGCACCACGTCCAAGGAAATCATTTTCCAATTCGCCGACAAGCTTTCGAGGAATCCAAATTAGAATCGCGCCACGTCCAAAGAAAACAGGAAACTTTTGTTTTATATATAACAAACGACGACGACACAGACGGTCCAGAAGACGCAAAGTAATCATAACTGTACACAAACTGTACATCGTACAAACATACATCTCACTAGGAATGACTATGCTTGTAGGCAGCATTTGGTAGATTTCGGACCACGTAGATCAAGGTCAATGAGCCCTTTAGAAATAGGTGTGGTTCTCAGCTATGGTTAGTTCACAACGAAGAAACGTATCAATTGGCCTACAGAGAAGAGCAGCACCTTCCCAAAGATTGACGCCAAGCGCTTGCATGACTTCACCGAAGTTCAGGGAAAGGTGACCGTAATCCAGTTCTGGCCAGCGGCCACTCTAGGCTACTGGTATACATTCTAACGGAAAGTCCAAGAACCCCCTCTGTCGATGCAACTTTTCGAGACGAAGTTGTCTTTTCCGCCATAAGTTAAGAGAGGAGGACTTCGATCGCGATACTAAGCGGGAGCACAAGTGTTATATCTACGTGACGATATTTCTTGTCAAATACGACGTTGTAGTAGAAATCATCCAGTTCCATAGCTTGGGACAGTGAAATCCTAGTTCTCTATATTCTTTAGCCACTGAGCTGATTCAGTGTGGCGCGTTCCAGACGCACCGAAATGAATCAGATTAATTACTATTCACTGAGCAAATTTCCTATCTCCATGATATTGACGCTTTTTAGTTTTCCTGATTATCAATAAGCTCACCGAAAGGTTTTTCATTATACGGCCAGTGTTGATATTTCACAGCCTACCTGCGCAAAATTGTTCGAGCACTAGAATACGATCGTTCCTGCCTATCGAAGTAAACACTGTACGTGAATCATATCACTAAACGTACAAAATTGGTCGTTTTCAAAATTCCGGCCTCACCCATCGCTACAACCATTGTTACCTACGCATACCCGCCAAAGATCCATCTGGCGGTACTTCGCTTCGCTTTTCCAGTCTGATCCGTACTATATTATGTGTGTCTCCGTTAGGAATTGAGTAATGTTTTTCCTTACTAGCCAAAGTGTATTCCTCATCATTCCAGTTCTGAGTCTTTCCCCGAATCCAGACGAACGTGTAGCGACTTCAGCGTCATACTCTGGGGAGATAGCTCAAATGCTGAGACAATGAGGAGCTATCCATACGGCTTGGATTCCCTTCAAAATGAAAAGATCCTCCAGATCTCGTTCAACAACACCCAAGATAGGTTTATGTCTAGAGAAAGATTAGGTTTAGTACGAATTATCGCGTTGCCATCCTTCCTATTGGCATGCTTCACACACTCCGCCCGCAGATGACGTTCTCCATGACAGCGCAAGTGCCGAGAATTTGTAAATGTTTTCGGTGAGGAGAGAACTCGGATGGTAATGGGTATGGAACGTGACTAAAAAGAGCCTACCAGTGAAAGCAAATGTCAGTGAAATATGACAACAAGAGGTAGATGTATTGCAAGAGCCGTACATAAGATAGAGATACGAAGATAACTACTCACGTTTTTCTGGAGATAGCTTTCTTTATGGTGGGTAGATTCGACACTGGGGAAGTCGGGGTAAAGCTCAGGTTAGACCGATCGGCCAAGAAAGAGCTCTCGAGGATAATGCGCTTGATAGTAAATGGCTCTTAAAGATTGTAGTCATTTATCAGGCAATCAGTTAGCTCGATCGTTGATCCATCCCACTGAGAGAAGTATGTAGCATGTTTCAATTTTGTAGATGCTGGAGAGAATCTATCCGGAATTCTCTGTATGTTATGAAGTCGTTGGTCGTCACAGGTCACGACTGTAAAACGCACCAAAAACTTGACTAGTACGAGAGTGAATGGATATGGTTTTTCTGCATAGGACAGAAAAATAGAAAAAAATATTGCGTATATAAGTATACTATGTCCCAAATATTTGCTCAGCAGAGTCAGCACCCAAACATTGTTTACGGTCCGATCGCCGCAGGGGTTGCCCCTGTTTGATCAACTTTTGGAGATTATGTCCGTGGTGGTGCCACGTCACACGCAATATGTAGTCTGACAAGTACATACAAGGTTAGTGTATTGAAAAACTAATCATGCTTGATTACTCCTTTTTGTTTCCAGCGTTTGTCGCGGGAGATGATAGTACGTCGAAAGCTATATATGTCAGATATTATTATCAGATAAACCCGGGGATTCGGTCACCCTACACTATATGCTGATCAATGCTCAGGCTGTGTTACATTGCGTGTACCACCACAATGCAGAACTGATTCTCGAGATTCAATTGTAATTGGGCTTATGTGGCTGACTTTTTCTCGAGCATTTATAGGAACCTCTGCCAGTGCTGTCCGTCGCGCACCATCTTTCAGGAGCCCGCGTATGTTCTCAGTCTGACCTTTTTTTCAGGTTTCGTCAGAAGATGATAATTCTCCCTCACTGCAGAAACTCACGTTACCTGTTCTATGACTTCACTCGGGAACATCGCTCAGGTTTATCCTCAGAGATCGAGTTGATGATCTTCGATTGTTTACATGGAACGATCCTTGGTCATTTGTTGACACTTTCATAGTACCAATTAAGAGTGAAAACTGGAATGGTACCAGCACCTAAGGTTCAGGTTTTCAGTGGATACGCGCTGTACTCCGTCTCTCAGATGGACAGGCAGACGGAGCCGTCCTATTGGCCTTGGCACGATACTTGCTGTCGCTGGTTTCTATAGAGAACCCTCATAGGTTGCATCTTTGGGCATTGACCGCAGCGTAGCATGTATCTCTGTGCTATGCAGAGTTTCCGACCAATGGTTCGTCGTGTCATAGTCTTCGGACAGTTCCTGCCTCCATCTACGTTCGGGACCGTCTTCTCGCTGTTACGCGCAATAGGATCCGAGGGCTCGTCAAGCAGTTCTAGTGATGAAGTGTCGCGGGATCTTTTGCACTTCCTGTGAATATACAAAAACTCTGAATCTAATCTGACGAAGTCTTCTTACGCTGTCACTATTCGCACGGAGCTTCCTTTCGCTAATTGGCCAACACCCATGGGTTCTTTCCAGGAAGTTGTTTGTCGCTCCACGGTTAATCAGAGGACACTTTCTGTCTGTCTGATTTCGGAATTCACTAGGATTGTATAGGCGGTTATCCCGCTTTGTAAAAGCAATACCGATGATCCTCAGGAACGGCTGACCCCAGTTTCAACAACGGTCGGTGTAGCTAGGGGCTGCATCAATACCCGACGACTAAAATCAAAGATTGATGCAGTTTCTGTTCTACTCAATCAATTTTGATCATGTTTTACGATGTCGGACAGTGACGGACTGAGCTTTAAGCACGACGGGGAACCAAACCTATATATAGCCGGGCCTACTCTGTACCTCTCACTGTTTATCTTCGCGTTTATGTTACTCCGCGATCTATTCTTGTCTCGACCATATATCTGTTGGTTGTTAGGTAACGTGGGATGTTGTGTTGCAGTGTATCTGTTTTGACAAGGCACCGTGGAGTATCAGCAGTGATATGATTCAGAGCTCGAAACCCGACGAGACCATGGGCTGTTTCACTGTGGTGGCCAAGAAGTGCTCGGACAAAGGACTTTCAAAGGATAACGATACTAAGATGAGAAGTTTGAGGGTTCGAGTTCAATTATGTTTTTCGCAACAGGGATAACTGTCTGACCGCATTCCTATATTCCCAGGAAGCTTATTCAATATGTCGATCCTTACTTACAAAACTCAGAGAGGACGTTTCAGCATCAGCGAAATCTGCATGATCTGATGTTTTATATGTATGGAGTTTCGAAACGTGTGTGGATAGATAATACCTCCTTGATTCCTTAGGAAATCCGCCTTCTAAATTCGACATTGTCGATTTGTATTGTATGTTTTTCCGCGGATCTTGAAAGCCAACGTATATATACTCTTCAAATTGGAGTGGAGTTGAGATTCGGGGTCGATGAACTTGAAGATATAGTGACAGATAGTGACAAGTCAAATGTTCAGAAAGTCGAGTTGTGCATCAGACCAGACCATTGCACTTGATTCTGTGTGAATTTCAATCAAGCTTTGCAAAAAAATATTCTGGCGCGCGCGCGCGCGATGGCATAACATGTGGACGTGAATGAGCCAATCTGTCAGAATTACCCTCCAGCGTAATGTACAAGTCACAACGAGATGAGAACAGTGTGAATTCGATACAGATATGTGACAATTGCAGAAGTACATATGTACATTCGGAGAAAGGATGGTTTGATATGTACATAGCCTCGCGGGTAGAGTTGAGGGTTGGACAACATCAATCAGTGTTCGGGGGCATGTAAAATTGAGGCATAAATATAGATAGAAGATAACGTCTTTTTTTTTCGAGATCTTGAATCTTAAGTAAATGATAGATGGGATGGATGGACCTGCAAGATGTCAAAATGTGTCAAAAGTTTTTGATGAGCCCTGGGGATGAGAGTTTTCGCCGCCTCCGGCTGACCCTTGAATCAAGATTGATTTCGAGCGTTGTGATCTTAGTCTCGTGGGGAAGGGGATGCCTAGGTTGTGATCTGTTGACCATCAAGATGGTTTACTGTATTTGAGTACCTGGGGCTGATGAATTAATATGTATGTATAAGTCGACAGTGGCAGCGTGAATTGTGATGAGGACGTAAGTAAGTAAAGGTTTCGGAGATCGGACATAATTGAGAGACCGTGGGTTATTGAAATATATGTAAATTTCTGACAGATGATTCATGAACGCCACGAGAGGAATCGGAGGAAGATGCGTACGTTTGTGTATTCGATAGAGTATAGATGTATATATGTATGGAGAGAAGTTCGCGTTGTGATGACGATGTGACGGATACCCAACACAACATGAAACCGTAGAGGTAACTTGCATAGTAACCATTGCTAGCTGTTACGGCCGGGTCTTGATAGGGCGATTTCAGGGAATAGACGTGGGAGTATGGGTACAGATATACCCCCGTCCGTATCAGGCAGGAGCATAGGTACGTTTAATGGATGGCCACTCTTGGATCCCTGGTTGCATGCGATGGTCATGGTCACGACGGCTCCGCTTTGGAGATCGGAGGGCGAGTGGTCATTGAACGGGGATGGTGGTTTAGTCAAGTGACGATGGGCTGAGGCAGACAAGTATACGACAACGGGTCGAGGGGGACATGACCGCACTCATGGAGGGAGTTGTAGCAGAATACATACAGTACGCCAAAGGAGGTGTTTGCCGAGCGAATCGGCTAACGCGGTGGTATAGAAGCTCTTCTTGACGACGAGGAAAAGGAAAAGTTTCATAGACGCTGGGGGTTGTGGCGACGGAGTTGGCCCGATATAGGTCTAGGGCCGCGAAAGTAGGAGACGGAATTCTTGAACGTGAGTATAATTGACGCATGGGTCGAAGACGTAGGGAAGTCAGTATGGACATAGAGTTACGAAACCCGGGTATGTATGTAAGGATCGAGGCCGGTTTAACGTACTTGCTCGGGGTCAGATTTGAGGGTGGTTGTTACCGTATTTGGGGTTGGTGGTTGGGATGCTTGGACTGGATTTGGTGGAACGATTATCGTTGGGTTGGAGGTTCTATGTAGAATGGGGGCACATGGTGAGTATGGGAGGTAATTGGGTTCGTATCGAGGGTTGGGACTGGGAAATGTGAGCTTCGAGATTGTGAGTCATGGTGGAACGGACAAGGCAAGGATCGAGAGCTGGAGGCTGAGTTAACCCCTTGAAACCAATGGCATAGGAAGCGAACAAGATCGTCAGAGTACATGCCGCGAGAGTTAAGCTCCGCAGTTGAAGAAAGATCGACGGTCGCATTGCATGGCGCGGGAAAATCGGAGTGGGTTGGTGGAAGAAAACACGCGTGGGCAAGGCATGTACATGTACATTGCAGAATTAGTGCAGGAGCGAGAAAATCGGAGAGACAGCGGCAGACGCCGGTGAAATGGGACGTGACGGATGACGTCGGCGGTGGACAATAAACATGAGGTAGACCACGAGCACGCCGACTGCAATCGATATCGATAGCGGGCGTGTGGCGCGGGGGGTTATGGACCGTCGACCTCTGGAGGCAGGGGCCGTGACACCGCCACCCGAAAGAGCGGAAGGGAGGTTGAAACTCCGCCGTGCCTGTGGGTTGATCAGGCACCTATATACAGGCGTGTCTTTTTCTTTTTGCCCGTTTCATGGAGCGCAAATCGTCCCCTGAACCTGGCACAGGCACCTCCCCCGCCCACGACGACAACGACATGGCCGCCGCACCCGCCGTCCTCCCCCCGCCCCTCGACTCCCCCCAGAGCAAGCGCTACCGCCCCGCCCCCGCCAAGACCTTCCAGTGCAGGGGCTACGGCGAGTGCCGCATGGTCTTTTCTCGCAGCGAGCACTTGGCCCGCCACATACGGTGCGTCTGTTTCTCTCCCACAGCGGCTGCTGCTGACGGGGGACATGCAGGAAGCACACGGGGGAACGGCCGTTCACGTGTCATTGCTCGAAGCAGTTCTCGCGGCTGGACAACCTGAGGCAGCACGCGCAGACGGTGCACGCGGACAAGCAGGAGCAGAACGAGCGAATGATGCGTGATCTCACCAGTCTGCATGCGAGTATGGCTGCGGCAAACAAGATCAGCAATGCTCGCAACGGCAGGCGGGTCAGCTCCACTGTCCAGCCGCCCCCGGCTCCAGCCCCGCCCGCGGCCAACGACAATCCCCCCGATCGTCCTCCCGAGATGGTCAAGCAGGAGGATCTCGCTCCGATTCCGTACGATAACAGCGAGCTTTATCCACAGCAACACACTTGGCAGCCCGATCCAAAATATTTCCAGGCTTTTCCTGCCACAGGCTCTCGGCCCAGCACCTCTGAGCGTCTTCCTCCCCTGTCGTCCATCGTTTCCGCCTCCATCCCTCAGCAGCAGCAGCAGTATTCCTCGTCATTCCTTCGTCCACGTCCTGCCACTGCCGCCCGCCCGTCCTCATCATCCTCCGCTACCTCGTTCTACCCCCATCCACCCACAAATCTTCTTTCCACTTCAAAGTCTTTTTATTACCATCGCACCAACGCCTACGATGCCCCCACCGACCCCAACAACTCCCCTTCTGCCAACCCTGAGCCCTCGCCTTTTTATTTCGCACCCCCCGAGGCTCGAACCAGCACCTCCAACTCTCCCCCCGCCAACCCCCGTAAGCGCTCCTTTGCAGGCCCCGACGGTCCTGTACACTCTTACGACGAGCTCGCCGACTACAGCACCCCGCAGCAGCAGCAGCAGCAACCCCACCATCACACCGGCCAGCTCGACTACGACTACGGCTCCGAGTCCAGACCCCAGTCACGTCGACTCAGTGTCATGGAGCTCTGCAACACCGCCGGCAGCGAGTATGTTGATGGCATGTTTGTCAATGGCGACCGTCCGTCCACCATGGGGCTCGTCAGTACCACCAGTGCCATGACCATCTTTGATCGTGGTGCCGTGGGTCATCAAAGACGCCCGAGTCCCGCCGCAAGTGGCAGTGGACGCAGCGATGAAGGCAGGCATGGCCGCGTCAGTCCTCCATCCAGGCGACTCACGCCCCACGTCAACGGCACTGGAGTTCCGCAGCAAAATGGCATGGTCAATGGACCCGCCGGTCCCACCAACGGCTACGCACCGCCTCCACGTCCCCATTCCACGGCATTCTCTGTCTCGTCCACATCCAGCGCATCAAACTCACCCCCGATCGGACAGTATTCCTCGTCCCAGTTTGCGTACCCGCCGCCGCCGCACCATCCGCACCCCCACCAGTCATACGCCCCGCTCAACCTCGTCGGCGCCATGTCGTCGTTGCATCATCACCCATACACGCCCTCTCCCGCGCCCACCCCCACTTCCGCATCGTACTACGCCGCCTCGCCCCGCTCTGCGTCCGCTGCGTCGTCGTTTTCACCCCGCAGCCCGCATCATGTTGGCGGGCACATGGCGCATCAGCAGGCCCAGGCGTTCCAGGCCTTGCAAGCACAGCAGCAGCAGGGCCCGTATGGGCATGGACACGGACACGGACAAGGCTATGCGCCGCAGGGGGCGTACGAGTATGGTCAAGGGTATTCGGCGTAGTTGCCACGTGCCGGTTTTTTTTTTTCTTTTGTTTTTATTCAGGGTTATACCGCGAGTCCATCTGTCGTTGTCGTTGTCGTGCCGTCGCCCACCTCGTTGCCGCTTATATGTCTGCCTCACTGCTCACCGTTCAGGCCGGATCACACATTCATTACTTTTCGTATCTTACCTTTTCATATATTCCCTCCCTGTCAAATAGTTTACTACCCCACGATCCGGTCGTTGTCCGCATCGCTATCCGTTTCTTTTTTGTTTTTTGTCTTTTGGTAAATCCTCGACTAATACCTGCTTCTGTGCTTTTTCACATATCATACCATCCGTGACCGATCTTTTTGTTTTTATCCTGCGTACATATCGACTTACTTTATATTCCCCCCCCCCCTCGGTTCCCCAAAACGTACGACTGAATGTGAACGAAATCTCAGCACACACACAATATTGATTTAGTGAAATGTATGTTTGTACAATGTACACTTATTATTACTTTACGTCTGTTCTGGACCGTCCGTTTGTTTTTTTCGTTGTCGTTTTGTCGTGCGTTACATACATACATATTGGAACAAGAGTTTTTAATGTTTTTTTCTTCTTCATTGGACGTGGCGCGCTTCCCATGGCTCGAGGGCTTTAATCGGCGAATTGGAAAAGGACCGCGAGGAACCAGGGCACCCCCAGGTGCCAAGCAGGAGAGAAAGGTAAAATTCTGGTACCTGTGTACTGATGGTATGTACATATGTATGTATACGTCCGTCCGTCCGTCCCATCGAGATTCCATTGACATGGACGTCTCGTCCGATTTGATAGGGGGATCCATGGTACCTACTGGGATCAGCAGATGACCGTGTATTTTGACGAGCGTCGAGAATTGAATCGTCCGTGTGGTTGTTATATGTGGCAGGACCCCCGAATGCCATGTCAATGTCACATAGAAGTTGATGGAGGTCGAGACTTGACATTCAGGTCAAGGGTGTCGAGATGGGTTATGTGTTGGTCCCTTGAAGGGATGGGTCGGTCACAAGTGATCCGCAGACTCGGTTTTTATTTTCCCGCTCGGTGTTTGTGCCTAGTACTTATGCCTGAGAACCCCTTTAATCAAGATCAGTTACCTCTCGTTATGATGCATCTGGAATTCTCACAGTGACCAGCCGCTACTATATCCCAAAAATCCATCTGGAGGACGACGGAGGCACAGATTTGACCTGCTGGACCCGTTCATTGTTTAATTCCCTCGGTGCAGCGTCTATGACATCGGAGATACAAGTTGTTCTGAATTGCTCGCACGGGAGTAATGCCTTGGAACGACTTGCAGCAGAGTGTTGAGGGGCGTAGATGGAGAGCATCTAATCCGGTATGGTGTAACGGCTAACATTGCCGCCTTTCATTTCTGTAGCGGCTTTAAGCTCGGCGCGGCAGCTCGATTCCCCGTACCGGAACGACAGCGTGTGCCTTTTTGCTCGAGGTCCTTACTTGATTTCACAGTTCTCATATATCGACAGCGGTCAGGCCGTTATAACTTCATGAGAAAGTGCACAGATGAAGCTGATATACACTCGAAGGTGCTTTTATACGAGCATTAGTCTATGTTCAAGGTGGTCTTTGCTACAATGGGCAAGTACACAAAAGTATTTAGGTCGAATACAAAAGAGTCTGGGTTGATATTTCACGAGATGTCGAGCATAGACGAAGTTGTGGAGATTTTGACAATACCAAAAACGTAGGAAGAGATCTCAACCAACGTTCATATGACGGCCTCATCTCCATTGTCAGGACTAAGAAGAAGATTGTACTCATCAGGAGTGACTAGTGATGTGCCTGGCCCGGCTTCAGGCCCCCAGCCAAGCCAAGCCAGGCCTTTTTAAGCCAAGCCAAGCCAGGCCAGAGGAGTTGGCCTGGTAAGGGCTTTGGCCTGGCTCATGACATTGAAAAGCCAAAGCCAGGGGCCCAGGCCAGGGCTTTCAGGGTGAGGGTGAGTGTGACTTGTACTTCAGCAATATTCATATATTTATGATTAACGAGCTGTGAACCATGCCTTTGGCATGGATTCTGCATTTGTTGGGGGCTGCGCCCCCAAACCCCTATTTTTGCCTTTTTCACTGCAGTCGCTGCAGTCGCTACCCCATTTGGTAAGCGACTGCGACCTTGGATTTCCAGCTCGAGCTTTGTAAGTTTGGCCAAAAATCGCCTCCAACTGCCATTCCAGCCTACATTCCAGCGCTGCAGTCACCAGCTTTCATCCATG